>VOMN01069014.1:0-22440 GCA_014899125.1 Orchestia grillus | reverse complement strand
TCCATTTACAACATTTCTCTACCATCCAGCGTAATTTCTTACACTTAGCCATATTTCCAGCAGCGCAAGATACCGTAACACCTCTTAATCAGCTCTGTACGCTAGCTCTCCAGCAACCCCTAGTGTTCTACCATCTGATGACTGAAATTTTTTCAATGTTTCAATTGGTTACAAGCCACTATAGGACACATAAGGAATCAATTCGTCTGAAGAGGCATGGATGTTACATGAGTTGAGTGCAGTTGCTAAATACTAATGAAGACCCAAACGATTTTTGTTTGAACCGAAACGTTTCTCAATTCAAATGTACCCTACTCACAGAGCTGGGCCGCGCTACTTTGAAATGTAGCGGCCGCTACTGCTACNTACATGTAGCGCGCTACTGCCCACCTCTGCCTACTCAATAAAGTGATCAGAATTATAATAGTTTAAAAACACACTAACGTAAGTTTAAAGTACAAAGATGTATTGACATGAATGTCTATTTCAAGTTTCGTTTCTATTCCATCCGAAAACCTTTCAAAAAAGACAATACCTTCAGATATATTGTATCTATCCATTCCCTATGTATGTATATCTATATATTCTTTTTCTCAGTCACGGAAGATAAAAGCAAAAATCCCTCGAAAGATCTATTTTGAGCAAAGAATCGTTACTGGAACTCGGTGGTTCTGCCTGCCCCTTTAATTTGATTTATGATATTTAAGACTGAGATTTCCCTCCGATAAGTTAATTAGACAAATTTCATTAAGAAATATAGAGTAATCTGGGTTTTATTTGCGAGAAAAGAATTTGCACAGCTCACCTGCAGTAGATGCTGGAGCTTCTACAACTCGATTATCAATCAAGAGAGCCATTGGAAACTTACATTAGAACTAAGGGTTGAAAAAGCGTAAGGAAGGCGTCGTAGAGTCTCTTCAACCCGAAAAAAAAAACGAATTGATGTAGGAGAAGATTAGAAAAAACAGGATTCGAATGGTGGAGGCGAACCACAAAGATACGTATAAATAAACCTTATTGAAGAAAATAATTTCTTGTGTTTAACGGTGGTTAGTTTTTTGTCATTCTAAACTCTGAAGTTGAGTTTAAAGTTTCTAGGGACTGTATATTTTTTTATTAGTCATTGCGTCAAAACTCTGAGTCAGAGGATGCAAAAAACTAACATTGTACTAATCCATCGACACCCTCAGGTCAAACATTATACTGTATTGAAAATACGTTCAGACTGTTTCTTTGTCAGCTCCATGGCGTACTGGTTAACGTGATGGCCTCGCAGCCGGGACGTTCAGGGTTCGATCCCGGCTCAAGCAAGGTATTTCACGTAACCAGGGAGTACTTCCATGGGGAAAGAAAGCTGGAACCACACATTTTTTACATCCCTCACCACGCCAGTAGTTGTACAGCATTGAAAACCCAACGGTAAAACGTGTTAGAATTATGAGGTTCTTTAAAGTTCTTTATACGGTAAAGCTTTTCTGTACCTCAGGTAATCTTATTTCAGCGGTAGAAAGCTTAAAAATGAGACTAATGGCAACATTGCAGGAGAGTGAATGAGATTCGAACCTTTTAAAGAATGAAGTAAGGAACTAAGTAGACAATAATTTAACAGATGACTGGATGAATTTTGAAAAATATAAAAAAAATATTCTGCAAGTCACCTGAAAAATCTATGAAGTAAAATTTGCTGTTATCTGCTTTCACGCGAGCATATTAACATCGAGGAAGTATTTGCATAAATTCAATGGCGATTGATGAAATGGTTAACTCGGTTCTCTTCAGAAATCTCACGTTGAATATAACCAGTTAATCTTGAATCTGGTCAGCTACCAGAATACAAAACAGATGATTAACGTGTTTACCCACTCATTAATCTTGAAGCACAGGTTACAGAGATCATCACTCCTCTGTAATACTACCGACTCAAGAAGAACGAGTAAGACGTAAAAATCCCTATCAGCCATCAACTCGAAGCTGCTGAAGTAAAAGCATTATAGATCTCTGAAATTTGTTAATTACCTACTCGTATGTACTGCTACTGCCAGGGCACCAAATTCGTGAAACTGACATGCTCTAGTCATGATGCCAGCGATCGTATCAGCCTGGAATACTCAGCCAGGAACGTCCAGCCGTACGTGCCCTGTGAACCAGCAACGGCCCGGCCGACCAGGACCCCTTTCGGCCATCGGCGTACTCTCCAGATGCGGATACCTCAAAACGTTTATTGTTCAAAGATGACTCTTTTCTCTCAGTACACAAATTAGGAATCTCAAACACACGTTCTTCCATAATGTCATTTTTTGGCGCTGGGAAATCGTCAGAAAATTGGCACAAAAGTAAAGCATGTCGCACAAGAAAAGTAATTTTTGGAAAATTTTCGTAAAAGGCCCTAATTCGAGCTCTTTCATCAAACGTAGGTGAAAATTTTGTTGAAGTATTTAAATCTATTTCTAACAAAACAATACTCGTGAAATTGAATCCTGATCATGTTTCATTTCGTGGTACCAGTGATAAATTGGAGCCGAGTTCAGTTAATCTCTTAAAAATACGGGGAACTTTGTACTGGTGGGAAAATACGAATGCTTCCTGGTATCTCAATATGAACCTTTAATATATTATTCCCAGCTCCCTGCTGCTTCACCAATAATTCTCTTGGAAGTCATAATTATCAATAAAATCCGTAACCGACAAATTTCCGTATAGATGAGATGTTTCTAGAATTAAGTTTTGCATAAAGATAATGACGCATCATAAGCCAACAACTTTTATACCGAAAGGCCAGTAGAAAAAAAGTTACTTTTTCACGTATCAGAGTGAATCGAGCTTATTAAAATCAAAATTCTTGCAAGAAGAACGCTAGCACTCAATACGTCTAAATTTACATCGACAAACTATAAGCTACCCTGACAGATAAAAGATGTTCATTTTTGCTTGTGCTTGACCACTCGAAGCTTTCGATAGCGCCGAGAAACAATTATTTTTACATGGAATATTACATTTAAAATTAGGCATCCTGTAGCTTCAGAGCTATCTATCAAATTGTTCTCATGCTCTCCACGTAGAAAAACACAATGTCAACTTTTACACGACTTGACGTCAGAGGGGCTCAAGGATCTAACCTCGATCCAGTTTTATATTCTACACGCATGAATGTTCTCTATTGTTGCTTATATGCGTATATATTCTTATTGATTTATTTTTCAACTTTATCGAGGTAAATAGTGCAACCAAGAAGCTTACGTGTCAGCAATATTATATGTTTTCTGACAATATAGTGAATGTAAAACTTTTGCTGGTACTCCACTCTTTTTGGGCTGATTGATGGTTCGGTCTTGACCATTCGTAACATTTTGAGCTTCCATTTCCATCAAGTACCTCCATTTACACGAATTTCTTTAAACGTGAAAAACATTCAATTTGCATCCCCTAAAATTATGAGAACTAAAAGCAAACGCTGCTGCAAAACTCCCAAGCAGTATTAAATCATAGCATGAACGAAATGGCCTCAAACTCTCGAACGGAATGCAACGCATTGTTTTTGTATCCGAGGATGAAATAAGTGAGGTTAGGAAACACTCGATAGTTATGAAATTACATAAGCAAGCCAGTAGAGAATGTGAAAGTTTAGGAGTATGGTTTGATTAAATGTGTCTTTCACATCCTATGCAAAGAAAACCTGCAATATTGTACTTTTGAATAAATGGAATCTTTTTCAGTCGCAAGAAAATTGACCTGACGAATGAAGTGATCAAATGTATTTTGACTACTGCAGTTTAGTTTCGGGAGCTACACTTAGATTACTTTGTGGAGAAAAGCAGTAATGCTGAAATTCTGAAGTAAGGGTTGTGTTAAGGAACTGAAAGATTGATCAAGCAGCCTCTCGCCTAAAGAAGTTTGCCAGGACTGCGAAACAGCAAATGTTTCTCATTTGGAAAATCTAATACGTACAGGTATTCCAATGGTCCTTTCAATACCTCCCGCAAAGTTATGCAGAAGTTGTAAATTTCTTTGCACCCACCACTATGGGCAAAGGCAAAATCGGATAATTAGCTTAAGACCATTTGTTCGCCTCACATCGGGTAAAACGTCAGGTCAATCTTTCAGGCTTAGCTCAGTAGCAAATTGCTTCTCTCTAAAAAAATTACAGTCGTTGGAGGATCTTTGTCGAATCAATTTTCTTCAAACTCTTTCTTCTAAAATACAAACCTGTATTCAAATTCGATAGACCTTGTGCACTTCCAAACCTGACTCCCTTTTCATCGATCTCATCGGAAATCGACAATGTGACCTCATAAGCAACTTCACTTTATCCACTTTGTCATTCGCTCGTAAGGTTGAATGTGTTTCCGTACGATATTCGTCTTCCATTAGTTCTTGGCCTTCCAAAATGGACATGTGGCATTTGAACACTAACACTACTAACTTGGGTAGGGAGTGAAGGTTTTCGGGCTCAGTAGCGGTTCCAACAAGCCTTACAACTTCACTCGCACTCTTGTTAGTCCATTCCCAGTAAAGCATTTCACAAATATCGCTTAATTCCATAAGCTCTCAACAATCATCTCGTTACTTCAGAGGATTTAAACCAATACCGAGTCAAAGGCGTGGCTTAAACTAACAGCCATTTGAAGGAGGGAGCGGAGGTCTTGCCTGTGATATCATTGTGTGCACCAGTCTCATTTCTTCTAATTCATTTATTATATGTGACAGATTCTAATAACCTTTTCTGCGATTTTTTCCTTAAATTTATTGAATTGTTTCTTTAGCACAATTCTCCTGAGCTACGACGACAAATAATCTAGGAATACGACATTAAAACTTGCTGTAAAGACTGCCGTAGCTACACGTCTTCAAGTAATGAATAGTCGCCTACGCCATTGTAATTTCACTTTTATAACACCTACCGCTTTAATTTTGGAGCAAAGTTTAGTTTCTTCAACGTTTTTTTCCTGTTTGGTATCCATAACATTTCGTGTTATTTTTATCCTGTCGCTGTTAAACTTTCTGAAGAAAGTAATTGTCAAGTCAATAATCTGTCTCACCACAAAACCCAAAAACGTAGAACACTCGAATAATTCAATGATACTTGTAAAATTTAATAACCAAGTACTCAAATAACGCGCAAATTCGTTTTAACGCTTTATGGATAAGTGTGTGTTTCACGGTTCGTTGAAAATCGTCAAGTCATTGACCGTTTGCTTATACCCACGATTGTTAATGTCGACTCATTTTTCAGCATGATCGAATTTAATAGCGCAATGGTGAAGCTTACGTCGCAATGATTTAGATGTTTTGCGAATGCTCGTTGAACGCAAAACATTTGATAGGACTCCATTTCTCTGTTCTTTTTGGATGATTGGTATTTCAATCGCGTTAATCAGGAACATGCTCAGCTCTCATTTCTCATTTTATGGCCTCTTTGTCTTGAACGTAATTTTTTATTTTAGTGGCAATTACAAGATTTCCCTGAGTTCACAATTACTATAACACTGAGTTACAAAATTTCACTTTCGTCCTGTTCCTAGGTCAAAACCCTGAGTTCCCGTTTCTTCATTACTAAATAAGATGAAAAAAATAATGCTTGCGCATTTCCTTTGTGGTTATGTACATGAAATTTGAAATTAGCTCCTCTTTAATTTAATCCTAATAAAAAACATAGTACATGTACAATATAAGAGGAAAATTTCTTTAAAATAATGAATATTTTTCAACTCAATACAGCGCGTTAACAAATAATACTAACGTGCTTGAACAGAAATTATGTTGCATAGTGTAATTTGGATGTCGACAATTATCAACTTCACACTTCACGCAGAGGACAGTAAATTTGAAATCGTAACTTGAAGTGAATATTTAATTTCTAGATTTGATCCTAACGTGCTGCTTGAAAATCAAATTTACTTTGTTTAATTTAATATTCTTTCTTTGATGAAGTGTTTTTCTCCTCCAGGCAAAGTGAAAGTAGAATTCAGGAATTACTGAAAGTATATAAACATTCTTTTTATGTTTATTTAGTCTTAAATATTTTCCTAGCTAAAAGATATTATTGAGGATTATTAATCAGTTTATTTCCCTAACTCTGTAACACTGATTTCCGACATGCACCTCCCGTTACACTCTCACCTCAATTGCCGTTGTTGCTCTCGCCATCCTCCGAGAAAAAAAGAACTCAAACACTTTGAAAAGGCTTACATGTGAATGCAAGTCCCGGAATCGGCTCGTGGATGAACATTGCTACACCGTTCATGAAAACAAAGTTCGTTATCATTTACCTTGGTTTCACAGCCCACTAATTTCGTGTACTACGTTCCCGTCTCACGTTCACGTTTCTTAATGTCCTATCCCTAAAGTGTCTGCAGATTTTCCTTTCTTCTGCCGGAAATCTCTCCTTGAAGTCCGCCTAGCTAAAATTATTTATAATCAAAACAATCTTAGCTAACACTTAGAGTACATTGCTACCCTATACCAAGCTTAATGCTGGTTTTTTGCCAGAATTCCATTCTTGGTTTAGCATCGATTTCGAGAGTGGGGTGTGCAATATTCTAAGCGTGGAATCATTAGATGAACGATTCGGATTGAGTTGCTAACCCAAGCTAACAGTGCAAGTTCTGTATCATACTAACAGTGCAAGTTCTGTATCATGCTAACAGTGTAAGTTCTGTATCATGCTGACAGTGCAAGTTCTGTATCATGCTAACAGTGCAAGTTCTGTATCATGCCAACAGTGCAAGTTCAGTATCATGCTAACAGTACAAGTTCTGTATCATGCTAACAGAACAAGTTCTGTATCATGCTAACAGTGCAAGTTCTGTTATCATGCTAACAGTGCAAGTTCTGTATCATGCTTACAGTGTAAGTTCTGTATCATGCTAACAGTGCAAGTTCTGTATCATGCTAACAATGCAAGTTCTGTATCATGCTAACAGTGCAAGTTCTGTATCATGCTAACAGTGTAAGTTCAGTATCATGCTAACAGTACAAGTTCTGTATCGGGCTAACAGTACAAGTTCTGTATAATGCCAGCAGTGCAAGTTTTGAGTCATGCTGACAGTGCTAGTTCTGGCCCACTCTAACAGTGCAAGTTCTGGGTCACACTAACAGTGCTAGTTCTGGACTATGCTAACAGTACGAGTTCTGGGTGCTGGTGCAACAATGCTAGTTCTTGACCATGCTAACAGTGCAAGTTCTGGACCATACTAACAGTGCTAGATATGATTCACTCTAACAGTGCAAGTTCTGGACCATACTAACAGTCTTAGTTCTGGCCCACTCAAACAGTACAAAGTACTGCACCATTTTAAAAGTACTTGAGTGCAGGGCCATGCTAACAGTGCAAGTGCAGGGCCATGCAGCTATGCGTGTAAGAGCAGCTTTTGCCTCAACTTAATAATTGAATTAGGTTCTCCGTGACATAGGTGCTATAGTTGTACATAGCTGCTATAGTTTTAGTTACATAGCTGCTATCGTTGTCCTACAATACGATGACATAACGTGTTGCAAATCTGACCGCTCCTTAAAATGAACGAGGTTTTATCGATACGAATGATGTTCACGAACCTGAGACCAAAACATCAAGGCTGCAATAACGTGCAATTTTGTTCCAGTGTGTTTTGACATTTGAAATTATCGTTTAAGAATTTTAAACGTCTCAAGTGCTTCAAAATGGCAGTGCCAACTTTTTCGTAAGGTTTATATGGAAACAGACATTGATCATTGGTTTCTTCCGGCCAGCATTTCTTATTCTGTTCACAAGCGCTATGCATCTGAACAGCGTCGATAGTGTGAGCTATCACATTGAGCAAGAGCATAAGAATCATTGTTACGGGCACGTCAAGAAGAACTTAAAATTCTTGATGCGATGCACGTCCGGATCTCTCACAACCCTTGATGTAATTCGAATACGTTGCATTTGAACGACGTTGCATTCAAATGAAGCAATATTGTTTATTTTGGGGTCAGTCATTTTAATGAGCTTGAGTAAGATACCATGTTTCATGCAATTTGTTTCCCTTAATTAGTTTCAGTCGCATGTGAATTTTGTAATTGGGTGTTCGTGTGCGTAAACTGAAGTATATATTTTCAATGAAACAAACAGACTTCATAACAGGAATACAACAATCTTATCCGAAAATAATTTTTCGTGTGTGAGTGAGTGATGTTAATAAGCATGCTTGAATTTCTTCGGACAATTGAGGAAAAGTTGAGTAAGCGCCGTTGAATTCCAGTTGCTGACGAAATAACAGGAAAATTTGAACAAATACATAACACGAAATTCTACTTCAAGCTTTGCCATTCCAAAGTAGAAACGTTCCGTCGGATCAAGAAGTCTTCGGAGATGAAGTTATTGAGCACCTCGTGCATGGCTTTTGCTTGTTCTCCTTCTGCGTAACGGAAAATAACTCTATAGTTACTCGCACCAATTTTGAGCCCCACCAGCAGTTGCTCTATTTCTTAAGCAGCTGACTTTGACTTCAATTCAAACAGAATCGTGATGTAGTAGAATTTCTTGAACGCAGTAGGGAACTGTCTCTGGAACTTTCAGGAAGTAAATGAGAGGCGTTCATTACCGCTAGCTTTAATTGTATGAGCATTTTCCAGGTTAAATAATATACTGACATCTGTTTCTTCTGATACCTTCTAACAATATTTTCCTATTACCTCTCCCGCATTTATCGTGGTCCTAAGAAACGGCTTGTCGCCTCAAGGTAAAACGGTCATTTTAATGAAAAACGGTTGCAAAAACCTTTAATCTAGAAATATACAAATGTGATATCTTAAGAACAGTTAAATATTTCTAAATGCTTGCCCCCTTATAGATAATGGTAAAAATACATTCGAAAGAAAACAAAATGTAATTTATTAAGATGTATCTATAGAGTTTACACAATACGTTTAAAACACGACTATCAAATAAATAGATGTTCGGGGCCTGGCCGAGCAGAAATTGAAATATGTAAAACTCTATAATCATAACGCCAAGAATGCCTTAGCTCATAACTCAAATAACAGACTTCGAGATTTAACAGAACGCGATACTTTTTAATGAGCCCATGCATGCCTGTGTAATTATTTCGGCTTTGAGTTGATATGGTCCTCGCATATGCTAAAACTTATTTGAGGGCTATTTTTAATACCTAATAGCATAAAATTAAATGTTTCCGGAGGTCAACAATGCATTGTTTGCTTGGTCGTCAGTAACGAAGTCCGAGTGTTACTCCTGAAGACTTGTTTCTTCGTCATTTCGTGTTTCAACATCATCTCTATAGTTCGCCATTTTTTCAGCATTCTGTTCGATGAAATCAGCATTTCCATCGCAACCCAGAGGGTCATTATCTACTTGTAGAATCTCTTGCAGATTAGTGACATTTTTTCCCAAAGTGCGTCGCTAATGCCAATAGTAGATCAAGGGACACTGTATTTCAATTTCAACCCTTAAACTTAACGGCAAATTCATCAGCTTTAGTTTTTAGTGTTGACATTGGGAGTTTTACAACCGTCTTCAGCATGCTGGTAAATCATTCGTTGTGATCATTTTCAATTTGTAAGTTATTCTCACTTTTTTGTCTTTTTCGTGTCGCTAGAGTGTCTTTTGAACAAGATAGTTTCCATTCACTGCGTAGCTTTTGTTATCGTTTGATTAAGTCGACAATACTTTATTTTGATTTGATCAATATTTCCGCCGTCTCTGTTTGCCACTCTTTTTCATCTGAATATTAATCTTGAACACAAGTTCTATTTCTTCTCTTAGTAATAAATCTGTTTTTTCGCGCGGTATTTTTTTGGGCTCAGTCAGTGTGATAAATATCAGTACACGAGTAGAACAGTTAAGAGTTAACAAAAAACTGGCACAAATTTGACTACTGTTTTGTAGTGGATTGTCAGACAATAACTCAATTATAGTTTACTTCACTAGAGTGCGCTATACTTCATAGAAAAATTTGTACCAGCCAATTTGGTCGCAATAAGCGGCTGGTCAAAGTAACCATTGGTCGGATTATGCTGAATGCACTGTACCAAAACAGATATTGGGTGGCCCCAAAACATGATGAGCGACAGTCGACAAATAATCTCAATTGGTTCAGTTTTCAAGACCAGCCCCATTAAATTCCTCAGCTTGTGTATCTGCAATGAAAAAAAGAAAAACTAAACATTTCTTACAGATTAAAACTTAAGACGAAACTGTGTGATGTATCAGTATTCAAGGCAAAACCGTAATAAAAGATACGTAATCTAACTATGTAGCTTTTCACTAAACTTCAGACTGTGTAATAGAAATTTACGTAAAGTTACCGAAAGCAACAACTTTTTCATATTCTTCGAAGGATTTTCGAAGATACACGAATTGAGCCCGTAGCTCGACTACAGCTGAATTGTGCTGACAGCAACAGCAAATGCTCCTTAGAACTGTAGAAATGAAAAGGGATACTGTAGCCAATAATAAAGGGTTTATTTTTATTAAGACACTGTCAGCTCGTATACATTAAGAGGGACTTCACAACAAAATCAGATTTTGAACTGGGAAATAAATTGTTCGTCCTTCTCGAACTCAGTGCATTACTTCTTCTGATTTTCATTTCCCAAAGTCTAATCAATTTTCTCAAAATAGTAACCACGCATGCTAAAGACCAAATAGAAAATAAAGTGGAACTTTTTTTATTCAAAACCGAAGAAAAATATGAAAATCACCTGATACAAATGGATGACCAAACACACAGTTGTTGTTTATAATAGATATTATGAGAAATACAAAAATTTTATGATATTATTTAATTGAAATGACCTGCAACAACTGAACTGAAGAAACAATCGAAACTTACATATGATTCGATGTGTGATTTTTTGGGGGGAAACACGAGCCCTAATACTTCTTTGAGAACGAAAATAGAGAATATTTTGGCATATTGTGATTTTGTCAAAACTTCTTCAGGGATTTGTGTTTAGTAACGATATTACCTAATTATTTCACTTAATTTTTCCCTGATGAATGCGAATTTCAAATTTCTCGTTTTTTTCATAGCGATGGGTGACACAATGTGTTGGTTAAAGTACTGGAACGATGTACTTCTTGGAAACTAGTGAGTCTACTTTCGTTTCTTGTGTTTTCATCTGTGCCAACGATATTCTGTGAGAAGTGTTGAGAACATGAGGTATTTCAAGATGGATAACTGTTTTACATTTTCTTGTCTTGAGTTACAGATCCTTCTTCAATAGCCATAGATACTCTAAAACATAGAGTATCAATGTTTTAGCAAAAGAAATTCAATACATTCGTAGCAGCAATTCAATCAATATATATTTTTCATTATACATTATAATGAAATTATAATAATTCATTATAAAATTTGTGTAAATTCCTCACATCCACAGTTTCAGTTAACAAAATGAGTGTTTAAATCTATACATAAGATCTTCACCGCCACAGATCTTGGCCACAAGAAATAACTCGCTCCAGGAGGTCGACCTCGAATAACAACCCTCACGCTTCTATACATAAGAAATGCTTGCCGTTGGCATTCAATACCAGTGAAACGGAGTCGATGCTACGAAGGGTAATGACTACCATCGATACGCCCGCCTGGCACAAGTGAGTGCCACAAATGGAAGGTACGCAACACCTCAGGGATGAGGAGGACACACCCAAGAGGCGCGTCAGAGAGGTCATCGGAGACTATCGAAGAGGCATGAGCTGCTACGCTGCGGTTCCCCTGAAAGTTAATAAGTCAACCATTTCATGCACTTCAAGATAAAAATTTCGTTAACAACGGGAGTTTAGCCCATCCCACGGTGGTAGGGGAATGACGAACAAAGAAATAGGGCCCTGGATGTGGTCAGTAAGTAACCTGACGACTTTCCATCACTGCAGGTAAAAATTGAGATGCCCGCTGCATTCTACTTGGAGACATTGTAACGTGAAACATAAATGATTTCGTGGCTATTTAGTTTCCTCGTTCATTTTAGTTTATACTAAATGGTCCCTTCATTTGTTCTCTTGAGATTGCATTCCACGTGACTTAGGAGATTAAAACTAACCAATAGCATTGATAATTAATAGACCTAATAATAGTAACAATAATCGTCACCATAATGTACAGCAGGTGCAATAGGTACACGGTCAAAAGTTTATTTACCATAGTTACACAACGGTAAAGCCGTTATAGCCGTTATAGTCTCAAAAAGTATCCAACTCATCCAAAAAATCAGTTTCAAAATCTATAATAAATAGTCATCGAATGCCAGAGTTATTTACATTTCAGAAATGCTGAAGAACATTCTAGAGAAATAGTCTACTTCACCCACGTACAACAGCGGACTTCAATCAATGTTTTGAGCGCTGCATGAGAAGGTCATCGGTGAATACTCTAATTGAAATATGACGAAGACTAAAGAATTGCCCTAAATGACTATCGAAGTAACTGCTCAGTTATATAAAAGTGGTTTGGGCTTTAAAATGTTTCATCTATGCTAGAAGTATCAATTTCAATTACGCATATCAGTCCACTGCATGCAGGTCGACCACGTTCAAGACGTCCATCTAAAATTTCAAACTATGTCGTTAAATAAACATATAGTCCACAAAGTAAAGAAGAATCCTCGAGTGACTAGATCTGAACTTCAAAATAATTTGGAAGCGGCTGGGACAAATTTGACCGAGGCACGTTTAGAGAAGCTTACAAGTTTTTGGGATGCTGTACTGTGGTCTGACGTGACGAAGATTTGGGCTGAGCTTTTGACGATGTATCGGATATTTATTGCATCCGCTCTGTAAACTTAACTTCTACGTTTGCATACATGAAAATGTTTTTCAAATGCCACCTGTCTCCATAACATAGTTTAACTTCAATATTTATCTTATTCATTTTCGTTCATGAATATTCAGTGAAAACTCTTCTGTAATATTCAAATTAAAATGATACAAATTCGCTAGTTTGCAGGCTGTGATAAGGTTTCTCAATTCAGTAATAATTTATCTTTCGATTAATCTAGTTTCTGTTCCAACGAGTGAAAAACTCGTTTCCATGAACTGAAACATTTCATTTTTTTGTAATCCCTGCTAAATGTTTTGAACAATATTTTTACTTCACTTTGTTTGACTGTATTTGCCACAAAATAACCTCTGTGTACTTTTTCGAAGCATCAGTTACTTCTACGTGCGTGCAAGAATACCTGCCACGATCACATCTTCAGTTTTCTCCTTGGCTCCTAGAGCAATCCCGAACACTTGCCGTGACTGTTCGGATACTTTCTATGCAGATTTGTAGTCGGCCGCTCCCATCCGTTTCAGCTGCCTTGGCAAATTGAAGATTATGGCCGTTGCTCATCTTTACTTGATATCCGATGTTTTCAACAGAAGTAATCGGTACCAGGTTTATTCATTTTCACATTAAAGGAAGTTGAGACTACCGAAAGTTTTGTTTCCCAAAGTGATGACTTGCATAGACTTCTAAAGTATTCATT
Organism: Orchestia grillus; assembly: GCA_014899125.1. Classification (NCBI taxonomy): domain Eukaryota; kingdom Metazoa; phylum Arthropoda; class Malacostraca; order Amphipoda; family Talitridae; genus Orchestia; species Orchestia grillus. The sequence continues at coordinate 8,991 of VOMN01069014.1, read as the reverse complement.
AATCGGGCACAATGGCGAATAGCGCTGTAAATATCTTCATTGAGCGTATAGTTCTTACGAATTATCAGCCATAAAAATACTCATTAGTGATGAACAAAGATATATTATTTCGAAAATTTGCGGCGTAAATTCCAGACGAACTTCCCAAGGGTAATTATGTTACGAGAACCAAGAGTATATGAACTAAATTGATTGTTTAATAACAACTTCAATTTAAAATATCCAGACTTTAAATTCTTAACACCTTCATTAGGATACAGAGAGCTTCCTTTTATAAAGTAAATTGTTTTGAATTAGCAGTACATAGAATTATGTACATATGAACACATACGGCGAAGTATCGAGACACGAGTCGCAGGTGAATGATCTCACTCCAATTTGGGCATGTGATCAGTACTCCAATTTCCGGTGTGACACGTTCCAATTCAATGCGCTTTGTACATTACCCATGCTTATATACAGGCAATGTTTTTGTGATAAACGACAGCCTTAATTACAGATAAATACAGACGAATCGTTAAATAGGTGAAAGTACCGTGGCAGAGATGTATATCAATATATGATATTTGAACTTGGTCCCTCAAGGGCTGATGTTGCTGGCCAAAATTCAGAGGTCTTTTCATCTAGAAACTCAATTTTTAAGCTTCACTGCCAGAGTAAGCATATATGATAAGGGTAAGCAATTCTTCATTAAAAATTAAATTATTTTTTGAATACATAAGTGGATTTTGATACCGGGTCAGCCGAAGTCAGCTAGTGTCTACTCTACAGCCTACATAAAGGTAGGTTCAAGTTACAAATGCCTACCTTAGTGCTGCACTTATTTAGTGTTAAGTTAATTAAATGTGAAACTTGAATAATGATTTTTCCTTAACTAGTTTCTTAAATGAATGTAAAATGCTAGGAGTTTGATTTTTTTTAATCATGAGTGACGTCATTTACTTCAGAGTTGAATAATTATTCTTCAGAGCTATCCATGAATTGACTACGAATGAACATCCAACCCCAGAACGCTAATTAATGTAGGAAAAGCATGGCAAAAGAAAGACTTGGGGATTGTCGCAAGCCCTCTTGATCAATGGAACATTGATTACATTGCGTTTATGAAAGGCGAAGGGGAGAGGCTGGAGAGCAGCACGCCCTCAATTGGTGCGCTAAGTTAATTAACTCAGCGATGAATTCAATAGTCAGTCGCTTTGAGCCCTGCTTCCACGCAGGATAACTTGAGATTTCTTTCTGCAAGCGTTTGCAATTGTTCTAATAGAATCTAGGTTGAAAACTGAGCTGTATTAAACGGATTTATGGATGAATGTAAGAAAGGTATTTTTCGTTTAGATGTATAAAAATATGTTTCCATCCTACTTAAACGTCATATTCTGACAATCGATAATTCAAGTGAAAGAGTGTCGTTGTCTCTAGAAACACTGAGGAACACGATGACTTGAATTTTTATACTTAATTCATATGTTATTAAAAGAACAGCTTATGAAGTTAATGAATTTTGAAAATACGTAAGCCACCTACGAATTAAATACTAATGAAAATGATTACTAAACTGTTGAACGAGAGTGGAAAATTCTTGCAAATATCATAACTAATGAAAATAAATTCGTCCAACAAAATTGCAAACTTATTAATGGCCATCACGTAAGCTTTTCATCATTTATACAAACCTGTTAAAGAAGTACTTGAAGTGATATTTCATGCTTATATGATACATTAAGTTTTTCTATCAACCGATGGGTAGTAAGATGTGAACACATTATATTTATGTATATGAAGGAATGGGCTGTAGATAGACTGACTACTGTAAATTTCTATTTTACTTGAGAGTGCACCTTGCAATGCTGGCAGGTGTGTAACTTGCACGGGTTGTGGCGCTTGACTTGTCCAATCGCACGGCGTTGTGCGTCTTGGTGCTTACAAAAGGACCGCCTCGTCTTGGACCAGCTCTTTGTGTCTGTATTCCTACCAAGTCCAGTACCCGACATTTATGTTTAATCCTTTGAAGTAAAGTTAAACTGTGTACGTCACGTTATTTTGACTTGATCGAATAACACAGTCACGAGAACTTTAAAATTTTAATTCCTTGAGCTTCATTGTATTTAGCGGTGCAACTGAAACAAACATGCATAGTTATGTTCAAGTATTTAGTTGTCGTACATAAAATGTAGCTCCTCAAGCGACGATGAATAAATCACTTCTAAAATACTGAATCGCAAATTTATCGTTGTGAAATATAGGTACCAAGTTTATAAATGACTTTTCCTGGAAGTACCTGTAAACTCTTCATCCCGTTCTTAGAAGCATTATTATGCGCTGATGAAACATTTCAAATGCTTAGAACTTTGGTAAAACTGAGAGAACGCACCATTTTAGAGCGCGCACTATCTACTGCAAATCTTTAAAAAATAAACAGTAGGAAGATGAGTGTAATGGGTGAGGTGGAAGTCCTAAGCAAATACAGTACGAGCAAGCTACGAATGTAATGGAGATAGCAAGGTAAATGAATCTCTTGGAGAGTTCGATCTCTTGGAGAGTTTTAATCCATTTATGGGAATTCATTTTCACGTTTAAATAAAACATTTCAAATGAAGAAAGGAGCCGTTCTCAGTGGATCTCTAATTCAAAACAATGTACGAAGACATTAAAACTGAGAATAACGTTGAAAAGATCCATCCATGCCTTTTTCTATAACTAGATGGGTGAGAATATCAACGTGTAACTTAAAGGTGAATTTACAATGCGAAAGGTTCAAGTACAGATTTTACTGCTGTTACAGATTTCGTAGATGAATTTAAGGAGATTGTAGCTTTCAATGCATATACGCCCAAAAATTTTGACATTCACTAAGCTGAGCTTTTGTGTTGGCAAATGCCGTCTAGGACTTTCATCATCTGTGAAGAAAATTTTCAAAAAGATTTAAAATGTGCCAAGGTGATTTAACGCTTTTATTTGAACAAAACTAATGCTAGAGTGTCAAATCGCACCGGCGGTCCTTCATAAAAATGCAAATGGAAGCGTGAAACTGAAGCCGATGCTCGTTTTTCAGCCAGAAAATCCTACAGCCTTTTAAAATGTTATGAAAGACCAGTTGCCAGAAATCTTGAAAAATTGCATTATAGCTTCGACTGCGATACAAAAATTTACTGAATGGTTTCTAGAGTATTTTGTATTTTCAGTTGAACAGTATAGCATACGTAAAACCCTATTGTCTGTACAAAAATGTTCCTGGAAATGCTACTGATGTTAGTTCCAGTACTACTAAACAACAAACTTATATTCCTGTCACTATAGACTGATTCAATTTTGGAGCTTATGGATCAGGGTGTCGTTTCTGCCTTCAGCGCACACCGCTATAAACAAAAATTGCGTCCTTGGTAGCTGCAACTTTGAACTGTGAGAGTGTCAAATCGGACTTGTACGTAGTCTTACAATATGAAAATGACAGTAGTAAACATCTAGGACGCATGGAAGGAAGTTAAAAAATCAACTATGATTAGTGTTTGCAAAATGCTGAGGCCAGAGAATTTTGCGTCGCCTGCGTGCTGCCTAATCTTGCTCAACACAAACATTCATGGCGTCTCATTTCACCGTGTTGACTTCGAGGAGGTCAATTTGCGAGAGGCAGATGATTTGCTGGCTTCCCATTAGGAAGAATTTCCCAATAATGAGCTTCTGTACAATTCCAGTAGAGTACAGTACTTGCCAAGTTGTTTCGTTAGAAGCAGCTGGACAACAAGAAAATCTAGAGAAGTAGAAGCATGGCAAACTAGTGAGGGTTTCTACTTCTTTGAAACGGTTGAGAATCTTCAAGCAATAGTTTCAGAGGGGCATGAAGATTGTCTGCGGGGTAACGCATTTCACGAGCGAATTAGTCGTGCTGTCGTGTTGAAATATAACTCATTTCGGAGTGTACAAGAGGGAACAAAAAAGATTCATTGACATTTTTACGATATTTGCTTACGCAATCCATTTTCTTGTATAAGAAATGTTGTTTTATTGCTTACTTAGTAAAAATATGTTCGTTCTAAATGTTGTTTCATAGTGGATAAAAACATAGAGAAATACTCTGCGTGTTATTTAATCTTCAACAAAGCAGTTAATTTTGTGCAAGGGGGGCGAACTTTTTGAGTTTTTCTTGAAATACATTTTATTGAAGCGATAATTAGTCTTGGCCATTCATCTCGCACGAGGGAGTCTGCATTGGACGGAGGAGTGATTGTGAAGTACTGATCCAAGAAAAGCTCATTGTAAGTTCTAACTGCTCTTTGTAAACATCCGTAGAATGTTGTAGTTGTAGAAGCACTTGAAAAAATTTCAATTACTTACCTTCACCACTTCTGAGTATGCATCCTTATAGTTTCAAAGCTCACTGCAGTGAAAATCGTCCTTTTAGTAATTTGTGATAATACGTTTTTTAAGTCAAGCAAAGTCCAGACCTTTGTCGGTTAATGGGAGTTTTTAATAGAGAGGAAATCATCCATTTATCTACTTTGATCTTGAAAATGTTTTACCGATAAGCAAAGTTAAACACTTGCTTCTCCAGTATCATTTCAAGACGATGACAAACTCCCTCCCGCCTCGGCATCTGTATTTACGGCAGTGGCGTCGAAGCAGAGCAACGATCTACATAATTACCTCTTGGGTTCCACTCAGTTGGACCTCTCCTATCACCTTTGCCGTTCATGAACTTCAGTATCAGAAATTTCCGAACAGCAGGAGTCTTCCTCATTTCGTCTCCCGATATAAGAATAAGAAGCCTGTCAACTTCCTCATGCCATGCCAAGTCTGTCTTCAATTTGCCACACCTGGGGTGAGTCAAAGGAAGAGCTCGTGAAAACATTTCTTCCAATTCGGTTACCTTCCCGATCCATAAAATGAATTCGTCGCCTCGGAATGATGCTTGCACTGGGGCAAGAACATTTACTGTCGACATTTAAATCTACGAAAAAATAGAACAGGTAAATGAGTAACGTGGCAGTTATTAATCTGAGTCTGATCCAATACTACTGCGACTGTTACCTTATACCATTCTCGGACGTTTAAGTGGTGATTCCTTTAATTTAGGAGGCAATAAGGGATCGCCTCACAAATCCAAAACGCTCAACTGTTCAGAGGCCGAAGAGTAAGGTAATTTCTCGACTTGTACTTTTCTACTGAATGTTGTTACTCTTTGTCGAAGCTAGCCTCTGCTTCTAAACTTTTTCTGCGTTGCTGCTCTGTGTAAACAATTCTTATCAACCCCATGCATGCAACACGACCGATTCCATCAGCTTAGGAAATTTTAGTCTTCCTAATTTTCTGCTAATTTTTAACGTCAATGAGTCACAGCTGACTAAACATTATAATTTTTTTTTAATTTACATTTCATTTATACAATGAATTCATAACTTGATCGATCACTCTTGTATTCGTTGAACTGGAACGTCTGGTGATATTTTAGTTGAAAAATCAAAATTCGTTTTCTTACCTCAAAACCCTTCTTAATGTGTGCCAAAACACGCAACAAAATTTGGTGTTCCTGCGACCAGTAAAACTAAGGATAAGGCGAGTAAAACTAAGGATAAGGTGAGTTGGACGGGGGAGGAAAAACGTTTGAGTCAGCAACTGTAGCTCTGCTATGCGTGATGGAGTAAGTGTTGAAAATTTCACTAAAGGCAACTCCATTTTTAAGACTTGTCATCTCCGCCTCTGCGTGACATATTGGGTTGCGATTTAAGATTCTTAAAGCCAGAAGCTGACTTTAGCTTTGAATTAGCGTCAGTCGGTAGGTTGATTTGGAAGAAGCACCGTCTCCTCCTGGGCTGTCCGGTAATATGCAGAGCGGAAGCGGCAGACGGAGGACATCCAGGGCGTTGAGGGCTGGCTCCTGGTGGCGCGTACCGAGGCACACTGGCAGCATAGCGCCGTCTTCTCGCTCTGGGGACACCCATGATGATCTACAAATTGGTGTAAGATGATCTGCAAATTGGTGTAGACAATCGTACTAATGCATGATTGAGCACAATACGTGTGATAGCAGAATACCTGTAACAGCTCTGTGCCTTCTTGGTAGCGCTAGTGAAGCCGTACCGTCGAACTCTAAATTCTTGCTAAGCCTGTGTTTCTCCTGTCCCTTATTTTTGCGTGATTGAATCTGTACTTTAAGTTCATCTAAGATGTGTAACCATCTGTTTATTTTAGTTTCTAAGTGTTTCTTGCAATTTAAGAGTTGACTCGTCAACACCTTACATTTGTTACTACGAGAGCTTATTCTCTGCTGTAAAAGAATTAACGACCTGCCTATCATTATATTTCTTGCATTACAACCTTTGTCTTACATTTCATGCGTATCAAAACCTTTCACATTACTACCTTTTTACTAAAATCTTTTTACTGAAATTTTTCGCTCTCCTTCACGGCTAAACGTCTTATGACACTGACGGCATTAATTAGTCAGGTAATTACTAACTTAGTAGTGGTAGAATGTTCGAATTATTAGCTCTTATATTGCTTATAAAAATCTAGACCTGCCTGTTTTCGTGAGGAATCTATTTTGTTTATAGCATACCTGAAGTCACGATCTTCGCTCACTGCATCGCGTTCTGCACCACTTTGGCCTCTAGTCTCCGTCGTAGCTGCGTGGCAGCAGCGTCCGGTCAGAATAAGTATTAAAATTGGAACTCATTTTGATACGTAAATCTTTTTCTGTTATTCTCTCGTGAATTTTTTTGTTGAAACTATTTATGTTTATATAGTGAGTTCTATTTTATTTTTTATAAACGTGCAGTCCGATGGCTGCCTGCCCAGTTTCGACAGCCCGGGATTCCCTCCTCTCCTGTGACCGTCTCCCTCTCCGCACACCCTGTATCCTGTCGCTGAAGCCGACAGCGGCTTGGAGCCAGCCCCTCAGACTTCTCTTAAGTCTGCTTCTCGAAAATACTTGTTTTGAGTTTCTAGACCCTCGCTACCGCTACATTTGGCCTAAACTTCACGCGCGACTTACTATTTGATTCTCGGCTTAGACATTCCATTTGAATAATTGAGCCTCGACCTATCAAACATTGATAGGCAGTGTTCTCAGTCGTTTCAGGTCGTTTCGGGCTTCTGAATTTACTTGTTTCAGCGTTAATAAATTTGATTGAGAGTTTGCAATCTAATTCTTTTACCTTTTCTCCGATGGCATGAAAACTTTCCACATAATTTCCTTAGTTTTGTCAACATGCTTTGCTGACTGTGGAACTGTGAGAACTTTCTAGACACGACTACTTCAACAGTCGTCGAGTAAATATGTGTTGTAGAGAGAAAACGTGAACGAGCATCTGAAGTCGGTGTGGGGCCGTAACGGGAACCATCGCGAACGCACGCCAGCCCGAGCTGGTTCTAGGGCACCCACCTACCTATATCTAGGGCCACCACCTACCTATATCTAGGGCCACCACCTATCTATATCTAGGGCCTCCACTTACCTATATCTAGAGCACCCGCCTACTTATTCATGTCTAGGGCACCCATCTTCTCATTTTTACCTAGGGCGCCTACTTGCCTATTTATAGGGCGCCCACTTGCCTATGTATAGGGCGCCCACCTACCTTTTCATATCTGGGGCGCCCACCTACCTATTCATATCTGGGGCGCCCACCTATCTATTCATATCTATAGCGCCCACCTACCTATTCATATCTAGGGCGCCTACCTACCTATTCATATCTGGGGCGCCTACCTACCTATTCATATCTGGGGCGCCCACCTACCTATTGCTAAGGCACCCACCTCCTCTACAGTCGCCGTGCACTGCAATATCTCACTGATGAGTACCATTTTATAACATATGTGAACTTATTTTACAGCTTAATTCAGCGTCTTTTGCATGTTGTTCATATAAAACTCCAGAAAAAAAGTATTTTTACTTTACTTATGAGTGTTCGTGTTTTGTTTTGTTTACTCGAACTTACATTTTAAATGATTCTAATTTCATTTTCCGCTGACAATAATGAAATGCAGCTCATTTGACGTGGAGTCCAACCACGCTGAAAATTATATTTTTAATGTTTGGACAAAAAAATTGGTTTTCTGAAAACTGGCTATTACAGATCTTTTCTTGTATGGTAACGCATCTAATTGGACTAGCCCCATCGCTCTAGAATAAAAATTTATTTCAATATATAGATTTTAACATATTAACTCGTCAACTCCGATTCTCCATACAGGAAAAATTTCATATCGACAAATGTCTTCGTTGTGAATGCGAAAATGAAGTATTCTGTTTTCACAAATTTGGTTATCCTATTAATTTTTCTTCTAATCCAAACTAGCTTATTCGAGATATGAACACAAATTTCATGAAAATTTTTTTTTATCCCTCTATATCAGGGCTTTGGTTACGTTAGGTTATATGATCGCGTGTACCATATATGACCCACTTCGGAGGCAAAGTGTTAAACAAGTTTTTCAGATCACATTTTATTATCAAAATACGTCCCGCAATTAAATGTGATTCTCTCAGTATATTACATACGTGTCTCAAATGTGAAAAATTGGAGGTGATCAGTCTTTAATGAAAAAAAAAAACAGTTCTCAGAGGAGGACAGTCCTTTTACGGAAAAGTGCTTTAGGTTACATTGCTATAGAAGAGAATACGTATGTCTTAGAATACAATTTCTATTCAATGCTAGAAAGCATAGCAGTTACTCGGATCCACAATTAGCTACAATGTCTATTAAAATAATGTTAAGGAATCAGTGTCTGTCATTTTTAACGTGTGTCATGCTTGTAGTAACAAGTTTTTGTTTGGTTTGACAGTTTCTTTTTTGTTTATTTGAATCTAAAATATCAAAGAACGTTTCCTCTAATTGGTGACGGCTTTCTATCGCCTTCTTCGTATAATTTTTGAAGATGCTGATGAAAGGGTACTGTCATCCACAAAACGAAAGAAATTAAAATAAGAAGTGCATTTTATTATATCATTTATGAAAATTAGGAACAGGAGGGGCACCAAGACTGAGCCTT
>VOMN01069009.1:0-42870 GCA_014899125.1 Orchestia grillus | reverse complement strand
TCGTGCTCAGCATAAAATTATAAATCACAATTCGAAGTTTCAGTGTGACTTCCAACCGTAATTTTAAGGTAATGGTCTTGCCGATCACAATCAAAGTTTCATTGCGACTTCCACTTTTTAACTTTAGGGCTGTAATTCTCAACGTGACTTCCACCTGTGATTTTAAGGTTGTAGTCACTGATCACGATCAGGAGTGTCAATTGACTTCTACATTTATATTTTAAGACTGTAATTTACTGATTGAAAACCAGATGTACCACGCTTTGTATGTGAATGAGATCGGAATAAATGATTTTTCTTTCTTTCTTATCTTCGCTTCCTCGAAATGAAAGTAATAGGATTAGAGTCGAGCTCATGGCAGTCAAACGATACATCATTCTTTCAAATCTCTGCCGCAACCTTAGCTTTACATCGATATTTCATTATTATATCGCCCACTGGTGATACTGGGCTATTAAGTTCAGGTTGCGACAGCCTAATGGTAGGTATAGATGAGGAAGTATACTGTCTCTGAGCGACGCCCGTGAGCATTTGCCGTATCTAATACGTTGTTTGTCCAAGGTGCACGTAAGTCAAAATTGGTACAATAACCCCAGGTGTGGATGTTTGAGGTAACGATAACTGCCCTGAAAGAGAGGGGGAGCGAGCAACCTATGACGCAAACGCTGAACTTGTGACGTCATAGCGCGCAGTTGTCGGTCGATGCTGGTGGAGGTGATGCCTGTGCTGGTGCTATGGGTGCTGGTAGTGAACTTGGCAGTGGTGATGATGGTACTTCTGAAGGTCATGAGCACAAATGAATTGATTTTAATATTGGAAACATAAAAAATTACTGAATTCTGGTTATTTTATGGCGTAGTCGGACGTTGAGATTGAGACGCTAGATTCTGGTACGGATTCTCTGTGTAGAAATTGTTTAAATGAATGCGGATAGTATGATAATGGCATTATTTGAAGGATCATTGGTCCGATGTTTTCCACGTATCTTCAGAAACTATTGACTATTTGCAGGCTAAACTTGAGTTGGTCATCGGAGAGCTTATTGAGCATAGCCGTCCGTGGTGTCATTAGTAGTGACGAACAGCGAGCGCAGATCCCTGCCACCATGTGAGCAGGGATCAACATATTGAGTGCTACTACGAGCTGCGACTGCACACTCACACAGATTGTTCTTGTCTTCAGGGGGCATAATGTCGCGATTTGAGGTTTTGATTTTGTCGAGCTGGTCAATGCAGTTAATATAACTGTATTCCTAATTTCATACATGGAATGACATCTTCGATCATGCGCCGCTCAAGTAAATGAAGTGCCTTCCAAGGTATGGACGGATACTTATCCGAGTAGGTATTCTAAATTAGTACGACGGCTTTCTCGCTTGATATTTTTTGGTGTTCGGGACACACTTGAGAAGAGGACTGCTCAAATTATTGTTCGCGATATACAGTGCTACCTGATTACGAGGCATGAAGTACACGATTATTGATTGCGTGGTTACATTATTTACCGCCTGTACGTTTACATTTAGGGAATCTGGGAGGCATTTTATGCATTTCATAGCGTATGTATGTCTTTCGCTTATCAAAAGAACCGAAACACAATTATGCGTTACAAATATAGAACGACATACTTTTCTAAGTCATGTGACAGTATGACTCATACAAGTAGAACCGTGCGACAATAGTGACGTGCCTTGCGTAAGTTTACGGTGTTTCATGCGAAATTTTAATTTACTCCGTATAATTATTCCTTCGACACATAAACTGGGAATAAATTTAAATACAAATAAAAATCAACGCATGCTTCAAAGCATCAGTCATAAATAGTGTCTAAGTGAACATAACCTGTTCCTGCAAGTTCTACTCGTCTACGTGGCATTAGGTATACTTGTGAAAATCACATTGGTGCAACTGTGAAGCAATTCAATAATCTATTGAGCTGAAATTATTTTTCCTAGCTCGAAACAATTATTCCGTTGAGGATCACATAGATACGCATATTTTTACATGGCATCCGTCGCTGCGGTATTGAGCAAACGAAGTGAAGGTTGGTGCATCCAACTGGGCCAAGGTTTCACTAAGCATACGGAATACGCTTTAATGCGAGCCTAATAACGAGTGGGGTAACTCCTGTCATGCACATCTGGCATCAGCTTTTTTCAGTTTTGACTCGACTAAAGCACAATAATATCACTCAGCAAGTTAATCCAAAGTTGTTAATCCAAAGCTGATGAGAAATTTTGCCACTATAGTAGGGATGCCCTGAATTTAAGGTAATCTAACAATGTAAAATAAGATTTAGGGCAAAAATGGTACGTCTTTTATGAAATGGTTTTGAATGATATACAACCTTTTAAATTTATCATCACTTTTCACGTACGCAACCGAACCGGGAAAGTCACCTATGCCTGATACGGAATCAAAGGTTGTCATTCACGAAACCCCTCCGGCATTACCCCTTCGTGGTAAAATGGGCGACAGTCGAAGTTATTTGCGAGTAAAACGCTCAACGTTATCTGACAGCCTTTACTTAACCTCTCTTCCACATGCTCGTCCACAATCGATTAGATGATCATACGGAGGTTTGCCTCTCGACTCTTGGTTACGAGCGAGGTCGTAGAGGCAAAATGCTCACAAGTTTAACGCACTTCAGCTACCTTTTCAACAAGTCTGCTTGCCTCGCATTGAAAGATCATGACTATGAAATATTAATAAACTCATTAGACTCTTTTCGAGTCTTACAAATCAGTGGCTTGGGGATGTTTTTAGTTTTCCACCTAGAAGAACTTCACGGATAATTTGACTTCGATGAATACAAAATCAGTTCTTACAATTCAATGTCAATGGCATGTTGTTATGTCTTGTAACCGCAGTAGTCAATGACCAGTAAATTTAAATTTCGGGTTGTTACAACTCTGTCACAACTTTAGAAACACCGAAATTTAGCTTGAGCAAGAGTCAGAGAGGCTTTGAACCACACCCAAGTGCATCGAGTGAAATAAATTGATGAAGGACGACTGTACAGAAAAGCACAGCGCATTTAAATATAGGACGACTGATTATGATGGATAATTTTTTACTACTTCATCCTTTTATTGCCCATGAATACTTTTGCCCAGACCTTGGAATTTTGACACGAGTCATACTTAAAAAACTGAATCAACCTTCAGGGACTGCATGCAAGAGCCAAGTCTCCCCGATACATGCTACCTTCCCAATAGCTTTCAGCTGCTGTCAAATGGCTAAATATGGAATTTCGATAGACTCACCTATACCGTTTGGCACGCCTCTTGTAAAAACTTAATTCAAACGCAACAACAGCTATAAGTAGTAGTTTCTCTTTCTGATCTCAGTGTTTGAATGAAAATAATGAAGTATGTAATCCAACGCAAAATGCTCTATGATATGGTTTTAATGTAATTTTTTGTTACTGTGACTTATGTAGTAGGCAGCAAGTCTCACTCGTTTGTCTTTCGATTGACGACCATATAACAATTCTGCAGCTCAAATATTGTCACGTGGATACTTACAGCTCGTAAACCACCACTCAGGTCCAGTCAAAGCAAATCAAGTATATTTGAGAATCCTTCCAGTAGTTAACAAAATTAAAAACCAGCAAAATTTTGCCCTTTGCTATGAAATTGTGTGCGCGAAAAAATGTTCTCAGGATACATCGATAAAAGAGAAAAACTCAACAGTACATAGGTATCGTTGACAGTAGAATTTCTCATAATTTCTAGAATGTTCCGAAGCTTGCGTAAAAGAAGACAAAGCATGGGAGGTCTCACCCTAAAAATCAAAGGTTTGTGAAGAATGTCGTGTTCCACAAAATAAATTTATACTGGACACCTGAACAGTTCATTAATATAACTCTCACTTTTACTGTTTTGTACATATTGCTAGAGCGACATGACATCAGTCATAAGAATTATTAATTTGAGCAGAAAATAGCGATAACTCGTAGCTGCACATTGTCTTATCTTGGTCAATAGATTGCCACGAGTGCAAACAGCTGGCGTCTCCTTCGTAAGCTAGATATGCATTGCTTCGAGGGCTAGAAATGTCGTAATCTAAAGCTACCGCTCAGGTCTTCTCTTAATGCCGTGGGAAGGAGAGTAAATTGGTGGAAATATAAGTTTTAAGATCGTGATCGAACACCTCAGGAGTACACTTGCCCTACTTGCAAGCACACAACTAATAAGGACAATTAACATATGTATTACTTTTACTGTGTGTGTTTCGTAAGGAAAATCGATTGGGACCTGAAACATTATTAGTCCCTGCAATGGACAAGGAGCCTGAACGTTTGCCTCAGGGAATATTTTTCTTTCAACTACCTGTAAAACAGCATGCTCATATTAATCAGTTTCATAATAAAACACCATGCTTGAAGCTTCAACCTTAACATTTGGTGAGTGATGATAAAATACGGTGAAGTAAAGCTACAGACTTACAGCCCACTCAGTCTTTCGTTAGGCAGAAATTATGCATTGCCGTACTAATCCTTCATGTGAATACCAATGCCGCATTCCTCAAACTCAAGGAGTCTAAGTTCTGCAAAGTAAGTTCACGATGATGGAGCTACTTTGTATTTCCTAACAAATGAAATATTCTGAACTCTACGACGCGTGATATGATAGGAAAAAAGTACAATTAAGATTTAGAGATTTCAAGACTGTCATGCACGGTATCATCTCCAGCGTCATTGAGAATTGATTTTTCTCGTATTTCGAGCGGGCCGCGGCTGGTCATCAATACTGAGCACCGTGAGGAGACGATGACCCACGTCTCCATGACAACCACCAGCATGGCTTCACAACTGCAGCACTCAGCTGCTTCTGCTTCTTCAGTTCCACCTCTTCCCTGTATCTTTTTATTGTTTGTACTGAGCTCTTCCGCCCAATTTGTGCTCTGCTATTCAAATGCAGAAATGAGTAATTTTAAATATCAATTGACACGGTTTCACTCAGCAACTATTGCTGCTTCCGCGGCCCCACGTCTTCCCCTATAGTTTTTTTCTCGTTTGTACTGAGCTCCTCAGCTTGATTTCTATTCAAATGCAGTAATGAATAATTATAGCTATTAGCTGAAACGAATTGACATCGGTATAAAGCTTTTGTACTTACACTTCAATGAAACCACAAATAGATTTATGAAACCACAATTCATTCATAAATTTATCTACTGCACACATCAAAGTACAACTGTCTTGCAATGACGGAATTGTCCAAATAATTTTCAGCCCGCATGATCAGTCGCACTAAAGTACTCATTGTACGTATAAAACTTCCTCAAAATTAAGCATCAACTAGAGCTCCAAGTTTCGTACAAAGTATACACAACAGGTAACGCAAAATAATACCTCAAAAATGAACAAAAACTTTTTGCATCCGTCTTAAACTGAGGACGTACGCTTTTGAAAACTAGGACCACAAGGAAACACCTTCATCAATGAGCTAAATATTTCATCAGGAAAAGCAGATTAAATGGAGGCTCTGAGTTACTGCTTTGGCGCAAAGTAATGGGCGCTACTCTGCTTTCGAGGTAAATGACTCGGAAAGTTCAGCGCCCTTAGGGGGAGCAAGTCAAACGCCCTGGAAGAATGAATCCATCGCTCCATTTCCCACGTTTCTCCAATTGTCTCTGACTGTAAATCTGCTCGATGTCGTCCCTGCATTCAATTCACGTATTAGTGTCGTGATTCCACCAGTGTTATGCATTTCAATACTATGCCTTATATTCCTTAGATCTGTCGACATAAGCGATGTGTATATGTTAGACTAATTAGGCCATCACCAAGTATGTCTACGTACATATTGATGCCTGCGCAGGAGGCATCAATGTGTACGTAGACATACGTAGGCATCGTGCAATAAGCGATGTCAGGGAACGCCTTCTACTACTACGTACACATTGAGCATAGCTAAGAAGAGATTGAAAAATTCGTACTTTTTCCATGGACGAGGCATCGATGCATTGCGGTCTGGTTGTCGCTGTCCGCTCGCGCTTCGCATGACTGCGGCAATGCTGGTAAATTGACACCGATCTTGGAGGGTCAGTCTCTGCTATGAAAACTATTTTAAGAGGAGTAATTCATGCAGGGAACGACGACAAATGGCAATAACTAATCGAGTCTCGGCTAGGTAGCTAATTAATTCAAGTTAAGGATGTGTACATTGCCGATAAACGCGCGATAAAATTACGGAAGTGATGGATGCACCCAGCTGACTAATCGATGATGGCACCAGACTCTGGGCAATATTAGTTTCTTACTGTGGTATAATAAAAAAATATAAAATGACAGTTTCTAGCTACCTTATCACTTTTCTTTACTCCTGATTCGGGTTTTGTGTCTAATACAGGGCCAATTGAATATCGCAGGTTCACTCTGGCAGAAAAATTCTATTCTCCGACACCCAGCATTATTCGATGAATCTAGAGAAAGTTAGTTATAAATATTGGTCCTGCCATGTTTACGTTGCAGATTTGTCGTTACACCCACACTTGCCATTCATTCATTTTTAAAATACACAGTGTTTTGATAGAACATACACTAAATTTATCCAAGCAAATGTTCATCCCTACAAAACGCTAATTTCAAGCAGTTCCTGGGGGTTTTGAGAATTGCAGTTTTAGGTTATATATTTGAAGTCAAGTTTGATAGTAGATCATTTATATTGTTTCTATCTTTCTTCCAGAAAGCACATTTGTTCAGTATTTGAGTCAGCTCATAAACGAAAACGTAAAAATTTTGTAATTTAATTTTAGCTTGAGTCAAAATCTCAAACGTCTCTTCATAATCATACCTCAAGCACTGATAAAACCACATATCCTTTACAATTTCTGACAAAAGACACTGCGAGACTTCTGTACGAGTTTCACAGGGGCAGCTAAAAATGCTCGTAATTTTAGTCGAGTTCAAGGAACTCTGTCAAATTTTCGTGAAATATTTTACGCCCCGTGGCCCAGTAACCCCGAGATTTGGGCTCCTGTAGTACAGCAGAGGCTCTCAGGCAGCGTCTCTTATCTCCCGCCCTCGATATCGGTACTCTGCTTCTAAAGGCGCTTTTTAACCGCGTACTTCGGCTGGGGCTCTCTCTGGCAGCTCCTCGTAAAGACACTTTCCTTTCAAGTCTTTTGTCTGAAACTTGCCTCTGAAGTTAGTATGAAGGACATTTTTTCCGCGTTTTGTTGGCTTCTTCGTTTACTTTTGACTCATTTGTTCAGCTTCCTCCTCTTCCTTCCGAGTCTGATTGGCTCCACACCAAGCGCACCCCGGCCGTGCCTGTTCCTCAGGGTAAGTTCCATGAAAACTTTTGCAACTATTTCAAGAAATTCATTTTTTTGCTTCATAATCATACTAACCATCATTTTGTTAAATTAGTTCAGTAACTGGTCGTAGAAAATAAGAACAACTACAAATACATCCCATTCAAGGTAAGCACTGCCTACCCTGAGGAGTAGGCACAGGCACGTTTAGACTCAGCCTCCCAGGCTGCATTTTCCTGCGCCTTCATTTCTCACGTCTGTTCTTATCCTCCTGTTTTCATTCTTCTTTTGGTATCCTTGCCATACTTTTCTCTGAAACCCCCCAACTTCGCTGCTTTCCCTCCTAATCCTTCCCACTCCTTACTCCCTCCTCATCCTCCCCACCAGTTACTCCCTCCGAGTTTACCTTCTGTGCGTCCCCCTTCAACTTAGAGTGCAAGCTTTCCTCTCCCTCGGATCTCCTTTGTCACTCCCTCCTGACGCTCACCCCCTTGTTGCAGTACTCCTCCTCCTCCTTGAAGATCACCTCCGACTCTCGTCCCCTTGTACTCTCAGTATGCACTCTTCCTCCACTCCTCAATCTCCAACGGATCCCTACTCTCGATTCCTGCGCACTCGAACCTTCCGTACGGCACCCTCGGCCCTCCGCTATCAGCCCTGCCACTCTCTGCCTCCTGGCACTCGCCCCTCCGTTGCCCTTCTTGTCACTCACCCCACCACAACCATCGTTGGCACTCCCCTTCTCCCCGTCCCTCCTTGGCACTCACCCTGCACAACCCCCCACTGGCACTCGTAGTTGTAGAGCTCCGCAGGCACTCTTGATGTCTCAGTCGCGCTGCTGCCTCCGTTGGTGACGGTTCAAGAACAGTCGTGCTCCGAACAGCTTTGAATTGCCTCAATTCACTGCCTCCACTTCAGTTCCTTGTACTAACTCCACCCAGCGCTTTCGTTCACGTTTCGTAAGACGTTTCGCTTTTGTAAAGTTTTTTATCGTTCAATCAACGTTCGCTCGAACTCATCGACTCACGAAAATATCTTTGACGTTATATTAAATACTCTTTTCGTACTCAGTACCCGCCTTGCATTCGTTATTGAGAAAAGCAGTGCTGTGAGAGCACTCTTTGAACACCAGCTGTTGATTTCATTTTTGATAAAGTACTTTTTTTAGTTCTTTTGCTGACTAGTCGGCATCGAGAATTTGACCAGAATTGGAGAATTGGTTGGGTGCTTCACAAACAGCTCAGGCCATCAGAAATAAGCCGAGTCCGACCGATTTGGAGCTCCATCTGCCTCTACTGGACTGCCCCGCAACGTCTTTCGTCAATCAAGGTGGGTGCATTAAGCGCTGCCTCCGTGACTGCGTGCATTAAACATAGCAATCCACTAGCAGGCATAGGGTGGCGCCTGTGCTGTGCAAGTTCCCAGGAAAATTGATAAGCTCTTTGCAGATCCCATCGTCAGAGAAAATGACCTAAGCTCATGGCTTGATCTTACGCAAGTCCAACTCTAGCAGAATACGCGTGCCCGTTGTACACTGTTGCGCAGTTTTCCCTCATTGAATATGATCGTTTGTACCTCGATTGATCCGTGTTCTCTTTGGAAAGTAAAATAATGTTTTGAGGAACGAAACTTTGAAATGCATTACACAATTAGACGCAGTAGAACTCTACAAGTTAGTGTCCATTGTGGTTTTTATAGCAGGTTTTGTCATTCAAAGTCTTTTCAGCTTGAGCTTAGGGTAGGCATTGTCTTACTCAAAATTAAATTTACGAATTCAAGCTTTCATATACACAGATCGTCATTGAAAATTTACCATTTACCTGCCGTGAATATGCAGCACAGCTTAGTAATTCAAAATTTGATAGAAACGTTTTCGTAACGAAAAAGTCTCCCGCTGGCTATCAATGGCTCCCCAACACAAGTTAAATCGCCTTGCAATGTTCAGTAGCTCCTTATTCTGCAGCTCGCCTAGTGATGTAGTGGCCGTCCTACGCACGTCCCACAAAAAATCACGTTCAGTATATAATGTCGAACGAGAAAATCAGGGTAGTGTCACTAATGGCTACTACCACATGGCGCTTCTAAAAAAACCTTATTGGAGTTGAATTAATATATCTAAACACGTCGAGCAATGCAGCGCCGGATATTGCATAGAGGAGGTGCCTATGCCTCGGCTACTAAAATACAACCAATTCTTTCTATTTCTGGGCCAGGCGAATGCAGTGACAGCCAAGTCTGAGCTACAGCATATTAGAGCTTCTGGCAGGCTGCTACACGGGCTCCAGCTGTTGATACTTGTACGGGGCCTTTATGTGGCTATAATTGACGTGCTGCATGCCACTCGCACCCGACGCCACTCAACGTGTACGGGGCCTTTATGTGGCTATAATTGACATACCGAAAGCCACTTGCAACTCATGCCACTCTACTTGTACGCATTTATGTGGCTATAATTAACACGTAGTATGCCACTCGCACTTCATGCCACTCTACTCGTACGCATTTATGAGGCTATAATTATGGTTCTACAGACTACTCGCACCTAATGCCATTCTACCAGTACACATTTATGTGACTATTATTCTCATGCTCTATGCCACTCTACTCGTACGTATTTATGAGACTATAATTGACATTCTACATGTTACTCGCACCTAAAGCCATCCTACTTGTATGCATTTATGCGACTGTAATTGCCACCCTCTATGCCACTCTACTACACATGTACTGACACGCCTGAATGCATCGCACCTCACGCCGCTTCATGGGCACGGCGCTTTGGGTTAGCAGTGCGCTACACTGGAGTTGTGTTCCTCGACACAGTGACTGACGCAGCACTCGCTCCTCACACGGCTCATACGTTGTCATTCGCTTGTGCACCATCGTGCCGTCGCCCGTTACTCGGCTGAATTGGCCATCTGTCACTGCTAAATTGGAAGGAACCAGCTAGAGAAAGTTAATGTAAAGAACATGAAGCTGAATCTCTGCATGAAATTGGAACAGAATTTTATACGACACGGACTCTCGTACGACCGGCTAACCGCGTCTTGGGTCTTTCCAAACGCATCCATAAAATCTAGTGACCGAGGCTTATCTGCTAGTTAGCTTTTATCGATTACGTTTGTGCTGGTGCTGAAGAAATGCTCAAAGAGATTACAATCAACACTGCGCAGACTCAGTTGGTAATGGCGAGTGAGTTCACAAAGCAAGATAAACGTAGAAAAATAAGTGAGTTAATTGTGTTTTCAACCTAAGGAATCGAAAATGATTAGCAGAACATACTAAAGCAGAGATAGTTGTGTCATTTATAGTTCACAAACACAGAAAGTTCTTACGCAATCAAGATAGCAGTACAAGCTGCTGGAGAAGTTTCACGAAACTCTTATCATGTTGTGGGGGCATGACCAAGGTCATCGAAATCAATAGCAGCCCGCAATACTTCCGTGCCAGACTGGGAGGTTAGTTTCTTACATCATTTTATCGAATATATTAACGCAAAGTGGCTTCCGAAAGCAGCTTTAAAAGATGCTGTTCATTGTGCGGATCGCACCTCGATCTTGTCAGATTATAAATAACGACAAAAAAGTTTGTAGCTAGAACTTATGCACACAAACTCAAGCCAAGTCTTCAAGAATAGCATTGACGAGAGTCAAGATTTTTATTTAAAATGTTAACATCAGATTTCTCCTGAATTTTCCCATACTCCTAGATTCCTAGCAAGATTTAATAACATAATTTCTGACAGAACACAATCAGTCAAAATGAAAAATTATGATGTACGTCGAGTCTGGATAAAAAAATCATGTTTGATACCGGCAAAAGTACGTTGCATGACATGAAAATACTTATAACATATCGAGCTGGGCAATTGCAGAACAACAGGTCTGGATTCTGACGTCAAGTAGCTCAACAATTGCTGGACACCGACAGCATGTGAGCGTCATTTTCGCACGTGTTAGCGTCATCGCGACGGTGTAAAGTAAACTGTGATAAGCCTACATAGATTGCATAACATTTAAAATTACTTACTGTACATGTCACACACCAGTGTTAAAGCTGGTCATGAAGTACAGACATTCCGCACTGCTTCTGGAGTTGAATTTTCTTTTGCACCTTTACAGAGTGATCGATGCTTCAAAAATACAGTGACATAAGTTGAAATTTTAATTACTTAACGATGTCAGAAGGCTTCTATTTTTCACTCACCAAAAAGGCTTGAATGATCAGAGACTGGGTAACCGATAAAATTTGCTGTAATATACGTCGTAGACTCTAACGCCAGTATGACGCCATTTAGGAGTTTACGAAACCTTGCCACAGGCAAGCTGATTGCGACAAGTACACTCTCTCTTAAATATAAAGTACGCCAATTGCGTACTTGATACACCCACGGGACGACAGATCAGTATAAAAGAGGGTGCAGGGAAAGGCGGGCTACGCAGGATTCCAGTCACGTGGTCTCCAGTACCCTTACGAGTGCTCGAATGCCCTTGTAATGAGTGGTGCTGAAGTCGGTGAGCGATTTGAGCTACTGCCGAACGTGAGCACCATGGCGAGCAGGTGACACGGAGGGAAGGACGGCAGTGAGGCAAGCTCCCAGGACTCGCCTTGCGGGTTCTGGAGTTCTGTTTTCTCATGTTGAAAACATAGCTCAAGGAGAGGTCGAGGTGAGGTGGTTGCAGTTACGTAGGAAGATGCCAGCATTCTCATTGATGGCTGCTCTACCTCGTTAATAGCTCGAAATTTCTGAGTTATAAAGATCTGGATGATATTGACGACAACTTTTTCGCTCATTGATTTTTGTACGAATTTACTCGAATCTCAACATTTGAAAAACTTTGCCTACACACGTGGCCAACAGGATCAAAGTTTTAGAAAACGATTTGAAAGAGCAGAAGAGAGTGAGCTTTTTTCTTTCGTGATCATAAGTTCAGGCCAGCTTTTAAAGTCGTAGCAAAAAATTGTCAGAAAGAAAGTCTGCTAGACTGTAAAACATTAGTTGAAAATCATAAAATAAAAATGTCTTCGATGATCCCTCAGCTATAATTCGCAGGTCTGACGGAAAAAAAGTCAAAGGAGTCAGTGTGCACGGCATCATAGATAGAAAGAGAGCGTCAGAGAGGCGAGAACGGTGCTATGGACGACAGTTAAATTAGGCTCGTTCAGTACCTCACGAGAACTGAGGATGTGTTTCTCGCGACGCTTTACGCATTTGAATCATTAAAATACTTTCGTCGAATGTACCTTAGAAATAACGAATAAATCTTAATGCTAAGACTGAAATCTTAACATCTGAGGTGCGTCTAATGGCTCATACAGCTAAGCCAATATCAACTGGCGCCATCAAGTAGTTGCCGAGATTCGTTGAAGGCGCTGCGCGGGTTGTAGGTATTTGGGTGAAGGAGGACGGCTTCGAGCAGCATTCACATCGCGTGATAGGCGGCAATTGACACGTTGGACTGGTAGAGCTAAATCTCAGGTTGTATGGTAGCCATAGAACGGACTTGCAAGCAGAACTTCGCGATCGTATTGCCTCTGAAAGAGCTCTGGTTAAAATAATATATGTAAAACTAATTTAAAGGAACTATATAAGAATTATCTGCAACAACAGCAGCGTATAAAAAAGTGCTATACATAAGGAAATGACGGAAAATTGGAAGTTAAGGACAGTTCTTTATTCCCAAACATCGAGTTGTAGCTCCCTTACAGCAATTTTCATTTAATTGCACTTTCTAATACACCTAGTAATTTGATCAAGTCAGTAAATACAATCACAACATTGCGACAGTGCTAGTGGAATTTAGTCAATAGTACAATAATTAAAATATAAATTACAGTGATACACACACACACACACACATATATATATAACCCAGGTTCCTTCTCATAGGGCGAGAAAGCTGCACAAAAAACACTTTACCTAACACATCTTGGCCCTTCACTCCGAGCATGTGCTCGAGTGCAACACAATGGCTCCCAGGGTGCTGTAAAAGCCGTTGAATATGCCTTAACTCATCCTTGAAGGATAGTACTGAAAACCAATTATGATCGCAGGGCCAGCAGTTTTACGAGAGTTAGCGTAGGAGCGGAAAAATTAACGCGTGCCACTCGGTACATACTGACTGTGTACGTTTTTACGGTCAATTAGGTTGCAGTCATTGATGGAGTGTAAGGTCACGGTCAGTGCTAAATTAATTCACATGTTAACTCTGAGGTTTTTGGCGGCTGAGAATATTTAAAGAAGCCGGAAGTTGCAGAAGTCCGAAGAACTGTAATAAATATCCATTTTATCGAAGGTCACAGAAGACATACTAGCGTTTCAGAACTCTTCTTAATACTATTCAAATCAAAAGAATGCTTGTCAGTTACCGTGTTATAAAGGTAGGCTTATCAAAAATTTGGGAGAGAAGTAAGGAATGGTACTGTAAATCTTTTTCAATTCGCCTGATGATAATACGCAGATCGATCGATATAGGTTATATTTCTATTGAGATCTGATTTTAAATCATGACAGTTGCATGAGATATCAATGAACTGCTCACAAACAGTTTATAAACAGAAATACGTTGCACAATTTTCTTCAATTAGAAATACGCACCACGTACAGTGCGTTAGGGGCCAAAATCGAGCTGGTGGGGAATACAGGTGCAAGAGGCGACTGCAGATTGCTCAAGACGGCCACATGGTGTGCTGTCTTCTCACCAAGAGGCGCAGCGATCGTGTTTCGCACTGCACTCGTCACCGCGT
Source organism: Orchestia grillus (assembly GCA_014899125.1). Classification (NCBI taxonomy): domain Eukaryota; kingdom Metazoa; phylum Arthropoda; class Malacostraca; order Amphipoda; family Talitridae; genus Orchestia; species Orchestia grillus. The sequence continues at coordinate 28,858 of VOMN01069009.1, read as the reverse complement.
ATGGTCAAATGACCAACTTAGTCCTTGTTAAATCGATGGATTCAGTCATTCTATACTTGCTTCAATTTGGTTTCTCGGTAAATTTTGTTACAATTTCTACTTTAGAGTCATTCTACAACGCACAAGTCGAAAGCACAAGCTCGACGATTTGGTACAGAATTTTAAAGCGCTTTAATAAGAAATTTGCTGTTTACTTAGCACTGAATATTGGGCAATAAAAGTATGCATAAATTAGACATTTCTCTGTCCTGACTAAAATGTGGATATTCATACCGTTGGAATGAGAACCTGGGTGAGGTCACACTTATAGGAGTGAGCGTACGGTTTTTGACATTTCTTGAAATAGATTATTGATGGTGAAATAACAACAAAGATTCACCGAAGTAAATTTCCGCTGTGTAACTTCAGACATATTCTGAAATGCACCAACGATTTAAAAATGAAAAATTTTAAAACATAACTGCGTCTGAACAAGCAGAGTGCATTGCCTGCAATTGTACAACCAGCCTTTGTGTTTGAAACACGTGATCACCGCTTCCATTTCGTGACCCGTTGCATAAGTTCATGATTCCTAGTCACAATTCAGGACTATCAGAAATGCATATCGCGCGCCCTTATCAAGATAAGGCGCCATCACCAGGGGACCATCAAGCGAGGCTCCCTAGCCTCTGTGTTAGGCTCAACTCGCCGGGCTGTCACCAGTAATCGTCACGTGATTTAGGAACGCCGCTCCTTAATTATCTCTTGGTCATATTTCGGTTTCTCTTCGTAATGGGAAAATACGCAATAGTGCGCGCCTCTTGATCTTAGTGCACTGTAGAGAGCGAGCAGGGCTGAAAATTTATGTTGCTTTACTGCACATTTACGAACAAAATTATTCGATAAAACTTACTCACATATTACTGATCTCATTTGATTGGAAGGAGTTGCTCAAATCTAATTCTTTACGATTACATTAGCATGCCTTCATCAAATGTCTTATAGCAATATGGCCGACACTCTAGTCATGCATTTTGTGAATTGTAACTTTCTTCCCCTCGAAACTGGCACAGAAGTTCCGTGCTCCGCAATGTATTTATGTCCACAAATGTTGTAAATTACTTAAGTGATTGTGCGGCTCATAAGGTATCAAATTTCCGCTTAGTATAGGATAATTGGGACCGACCAGCTCACAGTTGATTGCTACGATACCGCTTTGTCAACATTTGCCAACCGATTATCCCGATAATTGTCCTAGCCAAGTGCCAGATAAAGGTCAACAAACATGTTCTCTGTTCAGACTAGAAAACCAAAACTGTGAAACATTGCCGATATTGAGGGCGTAATAGTGATGACATATTGGAATACCGCTCTAACGACTTCGTATCGTACGACTTGCGGCAAAAACTTATACCTACTACAAGGGGCGTCGTGGTCAAACAAAACTTTATCACGCGGTATTTGCAGGGTGGCAAAAGCCCTTCGTGTTTTACAATTTACAGAAGATGCGGGTTCGTTGTGAATGTGAGTGGATGTCACTGTGTTTCTACGAATACGCTCAAACTCAAGCAGTCTCTCCGATTTCTAAAGTTACCATCTATGTAAATTATATGCAGAATACTGATGCGATATTACGTTGAAATATTCATTAAATGAATATCATTTATAAATATTTCTATATTGCTATGTGAGTGTGGTGTAAAATTTAGCTGCTTCTGATGAAAATTTCAATGAATTATTCATCCAATGTCCTACGATGTACTAGAACGCCCATTGCCACTGTATCATTTTTGAGTTACTTCATGACAGCATTCATAACTATCAACAGTTTTATTACAAAAAGAATAACACTTTGCTTCCCTTCTTTCCAGGTTACGAGCGTTCCTTCAGTCCACCGAAGACCCTTTCAACTAGAAATATGCACCTGGAGATACAAGTTGCGCTCAATTTCGTGATCTCGTACATGTACAACAAGCTGCCAAGACGGCGGGTCAATATCTTCGGAGAAGAACTCGAAAAAGCCCTCAAAGCAAAATTTGAGGGCCATTGGTACCCTGCAAAACCCATGAAAGGATCAGCATTCCGGTGCATCAAAACTGGGGATCCTATCGACCCCGTGCTGGAAAAAGCCGCGAGGGAGGCTGGCATGGAGATCAGAGAGATCAAGGAAAACCTGCCTGAAGATTTGGCCGTTTGGGTGGATCCAGGTGAGGTATCCTACCGTATTGGAGAGAAGGGCCTCATCAAAATTTTATATTCTGAAGCAGCAGAATCAGCTACACAAGAAGAAAGTTTAGACAAAGAAGTCACGAAGACCTTTAATCCTGAAGCACAGTGCTTTAAGCCCATTGATAACCTGAGTTCGTCTCTCAGCAGCATGTCCATCAGTCCTAAATCATCGTCTCCTTACTCTTCAAATTCTCCCACTCCTCCATTTAAGACACGTGAAGCTTCCCCGATTTCCGCTTTCCTGCCGAAGACGGCTGCTCCACTCACCTTTACAACTGCCACATTCGCACAAACCAAGTTCGGATCAACGAAGTTAAAGACAAGCACAAAGCGAGCAAACCGCATGTCACCTACGGAGTTCTCAAACTACATCAAACAGCGTCAACTGATCCAGCAGCAGCAGCACCAACAGCAGCAACAACAACACCATCAACAGCAGGCAGCAGTGGGAGCTCCCGGATTTGTCGGTCAATTTGGTGGATCTCGCCCGAGGTCTCTGAGTCCAGCTCCCCCTCTAGACCCAAGCCTTTACATCCAGAGCAACGGTGGCCCAGCCTCCTCCTATAGTCCCTGGAGCCGTGGAGTCTTTGACCAAGGTTTCCATTCTGCTTCATTTTTCACTGATCTGATGCCCATGTCAAACCATTGCCCTGGTGCCAAACTACCTCCTGGTTTTGAAGTCATGGGAAGTTCGAGCGCTGGTTTGACTGGAGTTCCTGGTCCGTCAGGTAATGGGGGAGCTGTCATCAACGGCGGAGTCAATGGGGGTGATAAGAGTTCAGCTCTCAATGATGGAGTCTACCCGGCACCTCAATATCAACATCTCCTGCTCGCTAATTGAGGTCTTCAGGAGATAAGAACCTCTCATCTAACAACAGTTAGCTGATAATGACCGTCATGCAAATAGCTTTACAAGAATAAGATAACTTCATACGAAAGCATCCAATTTATCAATGATATATCATTTCAATACATTTTCGCTTCTTATTTGATGTACGATACCATGGAACTTTATGCCGTAATCAAAAACCAATGAAAAGAGTTAGCCCTGTCAAATAACTGCAACGGTGTGCGGACGACCGAAACACCCGTAGCGGTCCGTGCACATCTCTTCTGTAAACCTATTTAGTACTGGTAATAACTAAGGCTTTATGGCTTCCCGCTCGATGGTGTTTCATCTTTACTCATGCTCTCCGTTTTATTTTTCATAGACGTCATGTTCCAGCTGAAAGTATCCATATAGTTTGTATAGCTCTTTAAGGTCGCACTTTCTTACGACAACGGCTTGAAATCTAGTCCAGATACCCAGAACCTGGAAAATATATTATGAATATTTGAGCCTTAGAAAGAGCATGTCGTCGTAAAACTTCATCTGACTCAACCTTTTCTAGTTTTGTACTGCCTGAAATGTAGATTGTTTGGGTTGTTTAGAGATTTATTGAGTATTTGACTCCTGTTGCTGCTACAGCTATACACTATGCTTTGTGGCTCATTTTGTATGTGCCTGTGTATTGTGAGTAGCTGTACATTGCTTGTTTGTATCGATACGAGTGTCATTATAGAGTAATGTAATTAGAACGTTAGACACCATGCGGTTGTGACTTGTACATATTATTTGTAGCAGTGGAAGTTGAGGTCGTCCTAGACGACCTAAACTCATTCACTTCTTCCCCATCACTCACAGATAGACTCATATATTTTTCATACTTGTAAATCTTTTTATCTGAATGCTACCGTTTCTATTTGGAGGTACGGATCGATCTTTTTGTGATAACGACAGTGTGATAGAGGCTCGCCGTAACGGACAAGTACAAACGTCCCTGTGTCTGTCGTCCTTCCGAGTCCATAGACCGTCGACTCTCGCAGTTACAGTCTCGGAGTGGCTTCCTCGAGTTCCAGAGGCGTCCACACGAGACTCTGAAGACCAATGAGAGAGAGGAGGTCAAGAGGAGGCACGATAGCCAGAAAGTTTCAACAAAAAGTTACAGGTTCGATTGCTCGCTTGATTGGCATAAGGACTTGGCTTGCATCTTGCTGTACAACATCTCAAACAATTACTGACGGACGAGGAAAGGCCTTGCGTTCAAATAGAAAAGCTGTACCGTCATGAATCTCTCAATTTCGTTTAGAAGCTGAAGCGTACTCACGAAGTTGTCACTTCTCATTTTGTGAGCCTTTGCACCGCCCTGAGGTAGCAATTCTTTCTTGAACCTGACACCGTCTGTTGAAATATCTAATAGTTTAACTATTACAAACCGATATCTCTCGAGTAAGTAAGGTCCGAGCCTAGACTCGGACGAAAAAAAAGTAACTCTAGACCATAGCTTGTAGCGCTCCGTTGTTTAACAACACTGTACTATTGATAGAGCTTAGGCTTAATGCTCTCATCTTGCATTCGAACAACGCTAGAAATGCGTGACTTTTGTCTGTAGTTCGTAGACCGGTCCATCTCCTCAAAACTGTTTGGGGTGGACTCTTGTGTGTTAAATTAACCCTCTCCTGTAAGGTTTGGACCTCACATGTTAATTTACAACGACGTCCTGAAACAGCAGCTTTGCTGGATTTGACCTATACTGTATTGTGATGGACTGGCTTTCATTTTAGGGCAAGAAAACGACCTGAAACGAAAGCCATTGCCTTTGGAAATCCAAGGATTGCGTTCAGACGCTCGGGTTAGTTGCTCAGATTATAAACTTGCCGGTATTCTGATTAGCATTAAAGAATAAGTGAATTATGATGATGAAACTGTACACATTTATTTTGTAATCATTTGTTCTCAGGCTAGAGCACAATGCGTTTACGTTGAATTGGGGAATAGTCTTAGGTGATAGAGAAAGAGCAATTTAATATAGACCATAGATTTAGTCAGAACTAAATCTGTAATTGAGGCCACCACCTTCACAAGCTGTTCTCTTTATAGTGAACTTGAATTTTCGACTCGCTGAGTTCAGTGCACTTCTAAACTTAGGTTGATTAAGAAATTCATGGAGTTCGTTGAGACTATCTCTTACACGAAATCGAGCCAAGCTCGAACATTTATCATATTTATCTCTGAATAAGGATAAGAAGTAACGATAGAGATCAAGAATATAAATTTTTGTTTGAGAAATATAAACGGGTTCTACCCGCTCTACAAACTTATCATTAGTCTTTGGATCTATTACGTCATTGACTATTTGACACTTAAGTACATGAACTCGTCTATCTTTAAGGTAAATCGTGTATTTCTTCTGACTTGAGAGAAAATTCTCTACACTCGAAAACTATGTGTGTAAACGTTAGAAATGAACTTTTTCTTATAAAGAACTGGAAGAAGGTTTTCATTAGAGAGGAGTTGAATCAAACAAAATTAATAAGAAATCGATCTCAGGAAACACTTGCTGGTAAATCTGGTTATTGCACTCGTTAGTGTGTAAATCGTTTAAAATTCCTAAATTTGTAAAATTAGTACCCGTATATGAAATTATTGGCTATACTTCGATATTATTGAAAATTGATTCGATTATTTGTCTGCTTCTTTGGTCGCTGCAGGTCAATATGAGCCCCATAACTCGAGTAGCAGCAGTAACATTAATCAGTCCCGAGTAATGCTATCACAGCTGTGTTTAAGTTGATCACGCCAAGTTTGGTTTGGCAGTGAGCTACAGGTCTCAGAGTTATCTTACACCGAGGAGCATAGGTAAGGGAAAAGGCACGAGCTGTCCCTGCTCATAGGCAGGGTAGACTACTTGGTAAAATAGGTGAGGAAACTTGACAACGCTCTTCAGTTCGGTGAACCGTACACCTTGCTGTCGACCGAGGTAAAACGGCTACCCGCTACAACGCAGGTTATACACGCTCATCGTATCTCAAAGCTTCAATTTCTATTGGTGTTCTCAAATTTAATCGAGAAGGTCTATCTACAGACTAATCAACCATTGGCTCGTTAAGTATTTTTTAGCTACTCTACTCCGACCAGCGATAGCCACAACCAAGAAACCGTGTGAACCACACACCACAGGGATTGGAAAAATTACCCGACTTCAGCCATTAAGTTGGGCCTCATCCTCGTTCACGAGGATTTTTCGAAAAGGGGCATTTTCAATACGGGAAATGAGAATCTCTGCTTCGCAGTAAATCTAATGCGAAAAGCAGTGAAACATCATTGGAACTATCTGTTGACCGAGGTGAGAGGGGAAGGAGTGGAGTTGAGGGACGATAACGGTGAAGAGCATGATTGAGAATGAGGAAATCGGTGGGCGCATTGTAGAGATCAGATATGGAAATGTGAGCTTGATTAGGGATGCTTGAGTCGTCGCTATGAATCATATGAAGATGTTTCGTTTCGAGCAACGTAATATCGCTTGACTGGCGTGTGTTGAGAAAATTTCCCGGTGCCAGAAGTGTCCAGGACCGCTTGAGTATTGATGACAAATGTCAACTACAGTGGGCATTTCAAATGGGTTGGTGTGTGTTGCAACATGATGTGAGGAGTCGTTAACGAATAGTATACTGTATGATATTAAAACTGAAACTTTGTAGGGGTGAAATGTGATGGATTGATGCGAAGAAAAACAACGAGTTTGAATTAGTTGACGAAGGAGGTACATCGTGCTTCTTGAGGATATGATTGGTTAGATGAGTGATCAAACGAGTACGATGAAATTGGAGAATGCAACAGATTAGGAGACTAGATTGAGACAAAACGATTGATTGAAAGAACACAAGAATTGAGAAGGTGAAATTGGTTAATCCAATGACTGAATGGAAACTTAATAAATTTTCCCAATTAATAACGAGGTTTTAGCTGAGGATATAACTGAGATCAATGCTCCGGTCAGAAAGGTTGGAAGATGCTTACTAAGAACGTCGATTAAACGGGAAATATTTCACTAAAAATTTCATCACAGTGGCAACAATGCAAACCGGAAAATGTCTTTAGTAACCTAGTTGATGTATGTAATATTTTGCCGCTGGCCAAGCAGTAATCGTCAGAAGTGCATTATCGTGTTCCGTGCAGTAGAACCAATGTACGAAGAGGATAAATAGTTCATGCTATCCACTAGATTATCACGAGTTCCGTACGCGGACACTCCGCGCGAAATATGTCTATACCCTACCTAAATATATCCAAAAACGTATTGATACGCTTAGGATCCATAAGCTGTTGTTGCACCGGGGTGTAATGCGCAATTGCTTGAATATCTAAGGAGAATTTACGAAGAAGGCCGAATTTACGAAGCAAACGAAGTTCAGCTGAGCTGGAACTGAAGTGTGTAGAACAGCGAGTGTGCACAGAGCGCGGCGCCCACAGCCCTGCGGGAAGGACGAGTGTAGAGAAGGGAGAGATGGCAAGATGCTCCTCGGGTTTTTCTAGTCACAAATACGCTATTTTTGTAAGCAAGTCCGGGCGTCCAGAAAAGGACTAGCCGGCGAGTATAAGATTACAACTTTCCTTTTTATAATTTCTTATTTTTATTATTGTGAAGAATCAATAAATGGGTAGTTTGCAGATAATTCTATGTTTTACTTCATCCTTGCCTTTAGCATTACGAGACTTTCCGTGTCACGGGGGTACGACCTCTTATGGTTCTGGAAGTTGTCATGACTTTGATCTACGAGGCTGAAGGCGATGAACATATTTTAAAGAAACACCGATGAAGCAGTACTCTTCTACAAGTGTCCAGTACAAGCCACGAGGTTGCTATTGCTGAGGCGTTCACTCAAGGAAAAATTACACAAAAACAAACCAACATTAGCGATAAAACCCTTTTACAAGTCAATTCGGTTACCGAAACTAAATAAAAGTTGAAACATAGGAGGTTAGTTCAACATAATCGTTCACTTGTCCACATCAAATTTGAGGTAGCCCTAATGGACATTTCAAATTTCTTAATAACGCTCTCAAATTATGTAAAGCACGATCAAGAACTTGCAAGGAAATATAAACGCGAAAAATTTTGAGTGAGATGTCATTAGTGGTCCATGTAACCGAGTTAATACAATGGAAGTCTGTGATAGACATACATTGAAAGGACTTGGAGGCGGTGACGAACACAGTACAGAAAAGACGACGAGGTTCAAGAGGTGACACCTCTCGACAAGCTCTGACGTCATAGCCTCACTCTGTACTGTGCTGATGACACCTCTCGACAAGCTCTGATGTCATAGCCTCACTCTGTAATGTGCTGATGAATGAGTTCGCTCTAAAGACACGACGCATTCTAACTGCGAATTCTTGAGAAGCAATACTTCAGACTTGCAAAATATCATGAAACGTAGATTTTTAAGGCTACGCTGTAGGTGCTAAAAACGACACTGAAATGGTTGCGATGGTCACTTTGATTCAGAAACGAACTGTTTCTCATATTTTCCGGCACTGATTCCCCATTGCGGGAAATATTTGTAGTTTTGGCCGCCTTTTCAATCGCTTTTCAAAATATGCATAAAGGACCTATTGTCCTCACTCGAGAACAAGCTATGGACTTTGGGAAAGAACACGAACGAAAAAATATGGAAATGTAGAATACCGAAAAACGAAGCCGATTTACATTGCGTGACTACTCCAGATAAAAAGAGACCACAAAGGAGACCACAGAGCGTCCTGACGTTATCGGCCTGCATCAGCTAACTGCCCTCACATGGCTCCATGCACAAAAAACAAGGTCGATAACATGCTGCTCCCAAGACTAGCTAATCGATGCAACGCGGCACTGCAGCGGCTCATGCAGGCTTTCTCCAGCTCCAATTACATGGAAATCTCAATTCTGGACAAGGTCTCGCTGAGAGTTGCAGCCACTGAGCATCGGATCTAAAAATAACATTGTTTTTCAAGGCTAGGGAAGAGATTTTGAAAGAATCTGTACAATTTAAATCACAACGAGTGATCGGAACTTCAACTTATTTAGATGTTACCAGGTCTTGGGTTAAAATATTAGACTTCATAAAAACATGAGATTTTTGCCGCATGCAGCCGTGGGATCCACCAGAAAGTAAAGGTATGTATTACGAAATTTTAATCATCAGAAACCAGGCAAATCATGCCTTCATTTCGCTCTCACTCAAGGCCCACACGCGGTGGCTATGTTAGTTAAATGCGGGCAGCAGTCTCCGTGGACTAATTCTGGAGCTCTGCGACCTCACACCGGTCTCGTGAGTGCTGAAGGCTTCTAGCAGGTGGCGGGGTGTGAGAGAAAATTGTAACAAACAGATCATATTGCCAAGATTTACGCTGAGGTAAGGTACACTTGGACCGAGGGTGTTACTCCCGAGAAGAAACGAAAACCTTGTATGGTAGAGAAGTTAGTCAACGAATGTACTGTACTTGCAGGAATCTGGCATGCAGTTTAGAAGAAAGAAAATTGTGTTTCGACCATCAACACGATGAAATAATTATTGCCTGTGGTAGGGGAATATTTTTGTCGGCTAATTAAATTATATCCATTCCACTTAAAACATCGATGTGAAGAATTCAATAAGTTCGGATATTTTGATCAGTAATTGAAAACTCGATATGGTGGCTAAATATCAAGTTTTCGAGAGAATAAATCTCCTTAGCTGATAATATTAAATTATTTTCATGCTTCAAACGCGCATATTGTAATCCAAAAATTATTTCCTAAGTTTTGACTCATTGTTTGCGAAAGATCATAAATATAAATAAACAGAATTGGAAATTTATCAAACGGAATACTGCAATCACCGCACGGTATGCGGAAACTGTGAGTGAGGACATTGAGACAACAAGAGAAACTTTTCAGGTAAACTTGTATTGAATTTCAAGTTTCCTTCGACGAAAATTCCCTGGAGTCGCTGTCTATAGAAGTGAACACAGTAGAAACGAAAATTTCGGAGAGAACCCCGACGCTTTCTTTGCTAAAAGAATCGTTTTCGGTGCTGACAATGGCATGTAGTGTTTATGGATCAGTAGCCGTAACTGGCGATGTATGCTCGGCATGCGTACTAGCTGCATGAGTCATAGAGAGATGAGCCTTTCTGCTTAGGAATTACTCGAAGTAAGGTGCAGGGCGCACGTGTTTACGCCTCACACAATCTCTTCGAATCTATTTTGATCTGAGCTGCACTCGCTGCCCCATGATGGCGCCTAGCTGCCTGACATAGGTCTCTCGAGCCTCTTTATGCACCCCTGACTGCCAGGGTTAACATTCGTAGGTGGCCTCATTAAAGAAACGCTGCAAATAGTCGCTTCGAATCACTAGGACTTAAACTCAACGTGTTTGTTCGTCTCGTCATGTCAGAGATACGCGCATGAGTCTATAAGTTTACTTCTTTAGGTTACGAGGATAGATATCGAGCAGCTTCTTGACCTAGATTGAAATTCGAAGGTATGATTTTATTAAGTTAATGAGATACATTGGAAGCTTTATATTTTAGCTTCAAGATGCTAGAAATCGATCAACGATTGAGGAATAAAAAAGTGTATAAGTCCTGTCAGTTTGAGTGATCGCAAGATTACTGTAAAGAAGATTCCTCACAGGCACAGATGAACTAACTCTACTCAATTTTATGAAGTTATTAAGCCTTCAGTATCAGTGCACGAGAGAATGAAGCAAACAGCATGATTTTTTTATGCTAGCGATTTTCGAGCTACCACCAACATTAGTTTCATGAAATGAATTAAAATTGTCTTTTAACTTTGTATGTAGGATGAATGACCCTGAGTCACATATCTGTAGGAAAGGAGACCTGGAAGCCTGAAATTCGTTTTCGCTTCGATCATCGTCTCTTGGTGTAATAGCAAAAGGATCTTGGTCCCTGCATGAGAAGCTGAACATCGTGTTTACAACCGGTGTGTGCGTGGTCTTCATCTGCTCTTCGGAAGCGTCTTTGTTATCGAGTGTAAAAAATAGAAGCACGTCAGTTCCGGTATGGGTTGTCATTAGATGAGACTTTTGTGGACGATATCGGCCACAAATATCGCACGACTTGAGGTAGCAATGTGCGTTGCCCCACCGTGCTTCTTAGAACCAGCTTATTTCAACACTATTGTTCTTTGGCTTTTTAAGCACCAAGTTCAAGATCACCTTTTACGTGGGGTAATTTTTTCCATGTAACGCCAATGTATTATGTTAAGGAAACGCATTAACTTTCTAGCTTAGATGGTAATTAAATATTCAAGCTGACAATAAATTTTCATAACAATCCTAATACACCTAACCGCACTTAGTTCTGATGAAATCGTATGAGTTAGGGTATTTATATCGAATTTTTGGAAATATAACGTAAGTGAGTTAAAGGTCTTTTAAATATGAGTAGCTACGACACTAGAAAAATTTCAAAGTACAAAGCATGGCTAGAATGACAGCAAATAAAAATAGCGCCACGAAAAAATTTAAGAAAATGTCGCTGGTGATTCGAGGGGTTTTCAAGAGGCAGCGAATGAATTAAGCGAGAAGTTCGATGTGAACTTTCACGATGAACCAAACTTGAAATAGCCATTCCTAAGTGAATTTTCTAACCATCTAGATACCAACAAGTTTTTCCATTACTTGAGCTTCAAATTTTCATTAAATGAAATTGCCTTCTACCATGATTGGCAATAGAGGTTTCTTATAAGACGCTTGATGAAGTTCGAAACTAACATCGTTTGACAGCTTGTGTTCAGCCAACCTCTTTAAATTCTACTGACTTTCAAGGAGAAAGAATAGCAGCTCCACTTCCACATCGATAGACTTCTGTGGGGGAACGTCATTCAAATGCTACGTCGACCTTTTCTGTGTACAGTAAAACTGCTCGCACTTATTCAGTTCCATCGAGTTTACCTTGTCCCGGTCATTCGATATAAAAATCTTCGTTAGATGACTTTATTATATTGTATGCGTCGTGGATATCTTCAACACAAACTAAACTAGCCATTTATCACAGGGCCACTCAATAGAATGTCTAGATACTTACTGATCATTTGAGTCATTCTTGGAAACATTCAGCAACAATGCAATTCACTCGTCACTAACAGACACCAACATCTTTTTTAATTGGCCTACCAGTCCGGACCCTTGACACGACGAGGCTTTCATTTGCTGCACCACCTTCTTTACCGTGAGTACAGGGTTGAAGTCAACAACGAGTGGGACTCAGCATGACAAGAAAATTGTCAAATTTAAAAAACAGACTCCTTGAGCGTTTTCATGTTCTGTAATTTGCTAACTGTCTCCCCAATTTAGACCCTGGAAGTAAACGTACTGTTCTCGGATCGTAAAATTTACTTTCAGTTAAATGTCAAGGAGAAAATGAACCTCCATGACTTATGGAACTCTGGTTACTTTGTGTTGTACCCGTAAATGTCAAAGAAGAATACATGTCATCTTAATTAGATAGTAATTATTCGCGAAACAATTTCACATTTTACTTAAATTTCCTCACTAGTAACATATGTACAATATTTCTCTTGTTTCAGAGGAGCATATTTGTATAGTTATATTTTATAATATGGGACACTTCGCATAGATTCATAGTTGTTTAGTAATACAAGATAGGGCAGATGAAGAGCGTTTTTAAAACAGGGAGTACTCGGCAAAGTTGATAACTATGAGCCTCAGCCAGCGGACAGTGCAGACGATGCAATTTCGGTACCCATGGATATTTGGAGCGGAGAGTATCGTATGTTTTCCGAAAAACTGTCCTTCAAAAACAATTATTCCGTCTTTACTGTCCACCGTTTTTACGTAGCAATTTCAATGATAAATTGAAGACGGTCGATGAAGAATTCTAGATCAAAACGCTGTACTCCAGAGGGTTGAAGTATTCAGAACTACCGGTTCGGTCATGAATAAGAAGCCCCCTCACATTCCCAGTGCAGTACAGATCCCGAAAACAGTGAGCGCAGTGAAAAGATCGGTTCTTGCTAGTCCCAGAGGTTCTGCCAGACGTCAGACATTGCCTTTTTGAATATCACGTCGTTCCCTTCATTGCATCCCACACGATTAATTATTATTTAGCCTTTCAAAATAAAAATGGGTTAATAAGGATTTTCCAGTAGTTAAATGAAGGGGATTTTTTTCAAAGGAGGGAGCTCAGTGGGAGAATTAATGCTCGCCATCCTAGCTGAGCATCCAAATGCTGGGGTGATGATGAGCGACAGAGTAAACTTTCATTTGAACGAATTTGTAAAAAGCAAAACTCCCGGTGTCAGTCAGCAGGAAACCCAAGAGAGTTACACCAAAATCCCCCACGCAGCTTAAAAGTGAGAGCATGATACTGCGTATCAAGAGGGGTCTGTGTGTTCTTGAAGAGGGAGGGAACTCAGTGACGGTGACTTCGCAGTGGAACGTCAAAATATTTTAAGTAAATAACTTTTTGTACCAACATAAAGCATGGGGTAAGCATGGAAGAATTATAGTTCTAACAGGTTGGTGCCACAGCACACACAACAAAGGTTTCCATGGAAGTTCTCCGACTCACGTTCCCACCTTACATCACAAATTAATGCGAGCAGCTGACACATAACTCGAGAAAAAAGTTGTTGAATGTAAATTTTGAATTATCAGAGCCAAGTGGCTTTTTTCAAGTTTTTGAGTGCTTTAGCAAATGCTCAATAGAACCTGTGCTCGTTGTAAATATCTTAATGCCAGCAATATAAATTTCTGACAATTTTATGACACTAACGACGAATGGAGTTTCAAAGCAAATTATGCATGAACACTGACACACTCACTCAATATCCATAAAAACGCTAGATCGTGTTCATAATTAAAAACATGTACACCAAATTTTGTCATGGTATTTTAACGTTCGTGTGACTTTACAAAGTCGGGCAAATCTCGAGTCCTGAATTAAAGAAAAAATGAGGAAATAGATGATATCCAATTAGGTACTTTTCGTTCAAAATGCGGTCATGAGTAATGAGTAATCCACTCTTGATGAGAAGGAAGTACGATCCGGAAATTCCCGTAAGTCTAGAGTTCTTGACAGAAACCGTGCAGCAAATGCAGGTATCAGTAGACTGGAAGAAAAGCCTTCATAGGCACAGCTCGCAGCCCGCTCTCGTCCAACACCTGTAGCCTATACATGGTCCAGCACCAGCAGCCCAACGCAGGGGCCTGCACAGGTCCAGCACTAGCAGCTTGCACTAGGCCAGCACTAGCAGCCTAATACTAGCGGCCCGCACTAGGCCAGCACTAGCAGCCTAATACTAGCGGCCCACACTAGGCCAGCACTAGCAGCTCAATACTAGCGGCCCGCACAAGGCCAGCACTAGCAGCCCAATACTAGCGGCCTACGCTGACCCAGCACTAGCAGCTTTCAGCTATCCATTCCAGTACCATTCTCTGGGCCAGCATTGGACGACGTCTCTGAACCAGTACATACATATGCATCCTCCACAAATCCAGTCCTGGACTCATTCTGCTCCAGCAAAAGTCCAGCAGGGATCCAGGAGATTTTCCGAGGCTGTCATTGACAGGCAAGCTCCCCATAAGGGTGAAGAGTCACCACCGCTGCCACTGCTGTTGCCGCTGCTGATCGATACAGAAATTGTGTCAGGGAAGCAAAGCTGGTGTGCCACATCTCTCACACTTCTCTGCGCTTCTTTTGCTGATGTGCCAAGTCACCAGGTCACAAAAAGGGCAGGACAACACAAGCACGTAGTTTAGAGAGTGTATCATTTAATTACCTCAGGAACAAAAGAGCTACCCACCCTGAATGTCGAACGCGCTAGCCTTGAAGATTTTATTTATTTTCCTTCGAAATTTCATTTTTACTGTTGGAAGTGGGAGAGTACTTCCAAAGTTCTCTAGAAAATTAGTAAAGTTGAGTATTGGTTTGAGTTTCTGAATTTATTCTCCCATTAGCAAATAATTCTCATAGGTAAAGAGCATCAAATCCATCATAAGGTCGGGATCCCATCATTGACAGATCTTATACGACTAAAATGACACGCCCAATCTAATTCCTGTATTTCAAAGTTTGAATGACTAACTAATATCAAGAACAAAATGGAGGTATTTTTGCAAAAGAAACCAACTACCGCTGATATTAATATCACGAGAATCCTCATTGGATGAGGGCCATGAGGGAAAACTTCCAATGTTCCGTGGTGGTGCACTCAATCTTCAACCAGCGTACTATTGGCCAGTTCTACGTCTGGAGTCTTCGATGTTTTGATGGTTTTCCGGTTGACGAAGGACGAACAGGCGCCTCTCGGATTGGCCGGCCGTGCGACGCGGTTGATTTACGCCGCATGAGCGACTTAGGTCGGCTGGCAGGCGGCCAGTCATAAGATCTTTGTTAAGTCGTCGGCTTTTGCAGCCATCAAGACGCCTCTATCTCCGCTCCGACGCGGCCCCAAGCAATTTTCTAAAAGACTCCGTTTCAGTTATGCTACTTCGCTTTATTGATTGAAAGTTTGGCTGCAATTTAACCAGCATTTTTAGTGCTATTTATCCGAGGAGATCAATCATAGGCTCTCGGAGCTCAGATATTAATTGTTTGAAAATAGTAAGAAAAAATAAAAATAAACTCGTAAAGAATGTAAATAAACTTAATTTTTCGTTTATTTCTGCCAGTTTCCTTTGAAGATTATACATTATGCATTTTCGGAACATATTACTAGAAGTCGGTCCAATTAACTTTTCCAAATTCAAGATTGAAAAAAGAATAAATTTCACTCACGTTTATACTTCAGAGAAAAATTTCTTCGAGCTTCTGTCGTTTCAAGTTGGAGAGCTGAACTCGGGAAAACCTAGATAGTCAGTCGTTATGTTCGTCTTCAGCTGGTATGAATAAATGGATAACAGATTGATAAATAACACACTACAAACGCGAGTACCATCTTAAACGATAAAAATATTTCCACTGCAGTCTTAACTGAAATCAGGTTCTTCTTATTCCCTTGGGGAACAACTCCCGAATTCAAGTTTAAATAAGGCCGTATGATTTGGGGAAAATGTTCAGAAGTTATTTCTTGATGACGTTGAGCTGATTGTCTCTCGATTTTGTAAGTATGATCATGTAATGAAATTTTTTCTGACTGATATTTCGGTCTACACCTACTCTACTAGGGCAAGGCATTTGCCGCCCGTGATTGCAGGATGATCGAGGTCGTCATGCTAAGCCATTGAGCGTATTATTTGGCCATATTGATCCTTCAATAAAATTGTATGTAACATTTCAAAACATGCGTGTGTATTTTCATCAGCAAAAATACTTTTGAAGTGCGAAGAACTTTTGGTCATTAAGCTATAAAGCTTCACGAGTTAAAACATCAAAATAGAATTTATAATATCATTATTTCCATTTGGTCGACTAATCCATGAGATATTGGGCACAATATGGAATACCTAATTTAATACGCTATGTAATATACGTCTATTTTCAAGTCCAGTTGTCACAAACTTCTACTTCAAGGGAAGATTGTTTTCGCGTTTGGCTCGTGAACTGAACTCAACTGCTCCCAATAATCCATACTAACTTTCTGAGATGATAGATTTAAGGCCTGTCCGTCAGTAATTTGTTGAAGCCACAAAGCCAAATTGAAAAGCAACAGCTTCACTGAAGTTGGATGGACCTTCCAATCTTTCTTTAACGCAGGACAGCAGAAACCTATGCATATGTTTTGAATCGTTGATGTGATTCGCTACTCCCAGAGTCCGAACACATCAGCCCTCCTGCTTTCCACTCGTAACTATAAAACATCCACTCCAGGCGTAGTGGCAATCGATACAGGCTTGGCAGTTATAAACTGGACAGAATTGAAGTGAGAGTGCGGTATAGTACTAATGTTCGTAAAAAATTTATTTACATGTTTGAATGTGCACGAGTTAATTTGAATCATTACGATCAAATTTTATTTTAGAATTATGAAATACGGTAAGCTTGGCAAGTTTTTTGACCATGAGGTGAGGATTTGGAACTAAGAGCTCAGCTTTGAATCCTACTTTGTTAAGCTCGACTCCTCTCAAAGAATAAAACAAAGGTTCATCGACATAAAAGAGCCTTTGTTCTTCGACTCCTGGAAGAAACAAAGAATAAAAAATGAGTTAAATCTTAGAACTATCGAGAATGGGCATTGACATGCAACATGAATAAAGAATTCCGAGAAATGGCAGAAAAAGAAACTGAACATACAATATTTACATTAATTATCTTTTTTTTTGTACGAGTATGGTATTTCTTTAGTAATGCTGTAATAAGCGAGGGCTATTCTAGAAGGGTGGGTGACATCAAGAAGATGAGAATAGAGCAAATACTGAAACAGCAAGAAAGATTTTGCAAATGAAAAAACTACGGAAACTATTCGGACGTAAGGAATGCATGACAAATACTTGTTTTACAGAATATGTAGATACCGGAGGGATAAGGAAAATCTAAGAAGTGAGCTCTATGTATATACTGAGAGTGCAAAAGAAGTATTAAAAATAAATAACTAATGTTCAGAACATGGGATAATTCCTGGAAGTGAACAAGTAGGGAGTGTAGAGCTACCGCGTGTACATGAAATTGTTACGCTCAATTAAAATGGCTGAATAGATAAGACGATACTAAAGTACATGCTCGAGCGAATAAAGCGAACTTCAATAAGGACTAGAAAGCCTCGGTACTGAAGAGAGGAGCAGCTTTCCGTGGAAAGATACTCCGGGCCAAGAATGTGAGTGCTCGTATAAATTCTCATGTGCAAATAATATCATCTCAAGACATAAAAAAGTTTTTTTCTTACCATTGATAACCTAGAGAAGTCAAAGCATTTAATGCCAGCTCCTCGAAGTATTTATAAACTAGAAATATGCTGAAAAGCGTTATCAGGTAGTAAAAACTGAACCAGTATGCTTCTGAATAATGTGAACCCACACTGACTCGTAGCCCATTTAGCTACACTGGCCACGTCCTACTCTGAAGTAATCCCCTCGCTTCAGAGAGGTCGCCAGTAATATCGTAATATTTGTTTTAAAATACTCTCACCTTATTCTGGCAATGTTCTCAACCGCATTAACAGATGCTGTGACCACAACTCCAACTAGTGTCCATCACCGCGGTTATCACAGCTGCAATACCTATATACTATGCAATGTCTACCGCTGAAGTAGTCTCAACAGTTGCTACCGCAGTTGCAGTATCTACGTACAGATGTAGTGTCCAAAACTGCAATGTCCACACCAGCTGTGCGGTCTTCACGGCTACAGCGTTCGAAACAACTGTCACCACGCCTGCAGTATCTACAGATGTAGTGCCCACGCCTGCAGTATCTACAGATGTAGTGCCCACGCCTCCAGTATCTGCAGATGTAGTGCCCACGCCTGCAGTATTTACAGATGTAGTGCCCACGCCTGCAGTATCTTCAGATGTAGTGCCCGCAGTGGCACCCTGTAAAATGTAGTGCCCACGCCTCCAGTATCTACAGATGTAGTGCCCGCAATGGCACCCTGTAAAATCCCCTTCCGTAACAAAGCTGCAACGGCTGCTCGGTCTTTTATCCGTACAACTCTGCACTGCGTTTGAATATTGCACGTACACTTGCACCTTCCTGATAAGTCAGGATTGTATACTCGTGTTCTGCTGCTACTGAACTGCGGTGTAAGTTACAGGGTAGCTGTACAAACAATCGATGAGCTACGCATTTCTTTGGAAACAGAGTCTCTTCAAGGAGTCTCTATCAAAGAATCCAAAGCTCACTTGGTCTCTGAAAGTATGGTAATTCACAAGCACTCTCTCTTTAATCTATTGTAATTGGCCTCACCTATTCATTCGCCTCTCGAGCGCCATGACGAGCTGAGCCTTTGCAGCACGCACGCAGGGGCTTGTCTCCCCCCAGCCTGTCGCTCGGACATCTCGCGCTAGGCGTTCATCATTGGTGCCGCCGTCCAGACATGGCTAAAATTACGGAAATCATTGTGCTATTCTCGAATGATAATCGTCAAACCCCCGTTACTAATGAGTACATTCTGGCAAGCTGAGATTTTACAGTTGACTGCTAACGAGGAATATTCGTTACTCCACGTTGTTGGCTTGTTGAATTCAGGTCGCCTGGATATGGCGCGATCATTTGTTGCTATGGAAAAGTTGTGGACCTAGAGTGGGGTATTTTATTATTCTAATTCAAGAATACTCAAAATCCTTTTTACCTGCAGTTGTTTTCCGGCAAACGTTGCTTCCGCATCAAACAGTTCTCTCCTGTTCTGACAAGAAAACTTCAAAATACACCAGCCATGTAAAAAACGTACAACTTGCGTGCGAGGAACAAGGAACTGGATGCCGTGAATTTCAATATCACATGTCTTCAAGCTAAAAATGCATACATTCGAACCAAAATACTGACATGATCACAGTGGAGACGCAAGATGCAGCGCGCATGGCACGAGCCGTACGGCTGAGGCACTGGAGCAACTGCAGGCATTATTCATACGAGTCGGCCCTCGCTCGAAGGCTAAACAATGCTGCCAGATCAAGACTGGTACTAAACGCGCCGTTACCACAGCCAGGACACGCTATTCGGTTCAGAAAATAGCTATGCAGGATGGACTATGCTCAAGAAGCAGTGAGGCAATCACAGACGAGGTGTAGGACTCGAGTGTGCCCGGTTTCCGAGTTTGTACGTACATTCGTGTTTAAAAATATCGAGCTAGGCTAATTTTTATCATTTATTGAAACAGTCGACAATATACAACATGTATGTGGACTCTGAACAGTTCAACAAATAAAAAACAAGGAGAGAAACATATTTATGACTTATCATTAGTATGGAATTGACTATTAACTCTTCATATTCCTGCTTCACTGTTGTTTGTAGTTTCGATGCAACTTGGCAAAAATCTGCTTCTTGACCTTCTAATGCAGCGCTCAGGTAATCACTAAAAAAACTCGGAATCTTTCACGCCATAAAGTGGAGCAAATGTCTGTCTGTCTTTGATGTTTTTCATACTTAATATCTTGACACACTTTTTTGAACTGAATCCAAATTCTCTCATTCTTTTTGCTATTGTGATTCACGATAGTGTCTTCTCTTTGCTGTCTTGAACTCTTTCGATTCATTCACAAAGGATCTTTCATAATAGTCATTTTTAGCCTGCGGTCAACCTGGACTTTTGAGGCATGAAGGCCACCAGATCCTCGTGTAGAAGAAAAAACCTTTTCTTCTACATACGAAGCTATTCGCTTCATAGTTAACAACGATATTACCACTTTTCATTTTGGGAGGATATCATGAATATCCTGTAGGTCCAATTTGACAGCCTTAATTAATCCAAAAATCCTGTTTTATGTTGTTTCATAAATATGTTCTTTTTTCTACCAGTCATTCAGAATGACGGTTTATTAAACAACAGGACGGTTATAATCTGGAAAATTTAACGTTATTATATATTAAATTTACTGAAAAGAAGACAGTTCCTACATAATTTTTGTTTTCACCTACAGTATTTTGGCTCATTTTTTTTTAACACGAGTGCACATACAGTAACTTTCAGCACAAACAAGGGTACGGAACGCACACACTTTCGCCCATGTCCGGTGACGGGGTGACGAACATAAACTTCATTCTCGTATCATGAAGGTTCGAGCAATTCATTAATAAGTTTAAAAGAAGACAGATGGCGCTCTCATGCAATGCAATGCAACGAATTGTGGAATAGCTTCAGCTCAAATACTCTCGCCTTGAGTTGATGGGCAGCACGTGACCGCTCGCCAAATGGACAGCATTCGAGTCACTCTCCAGGGCAAGATCTTGGACAAATACCCCGTGCTATCATGCGAAGGACTGGGTGCCTTGTGCAGCAGGCATTTATAGTACCTTATATGTGGAAGTGTTGAAGATAAGGAGAAAACCTATTGCAGCGAAACTGGAAATTACATGAAGAGAAAATATCGAACAGAACAAAATCGAACAAAATTGAAGTTCGAACTTCATCGAAAAACTAGAATCAAACTGAAATACGGTACGAGCATGCATTCAACCTCGTCACAACGGCCTGTTTCCAAAAACTTTTTCAAGAGTACATATGATCATTCGATTTGATCAAAGTTACTAATGGAGTCCTGAAAATCAAATGACCCATATTTGAACGAAGTAAAAATGGGTTTTAACCGATAAGTGATTCTAAAAGTAACCCGCAAACCTCGCTGCGGCCTAATGAAGTCAATTAAGTACGTATTACGAGGGGAAACAATTATACAGTTTTTACAAAAACAAGGTAACTCAACACGCGTGCTGCAATGCGGTTCGATCTCGCGTTCGTGGCCAAGCCCACAGCGATGCGCTGGGCAGCGGTCGCGTAGTCCCCGAGTTACACACCAGCGCTCGTGTTTATAGCAACGCCTTCAGTTCACACGTCGAGGTTAAGAGTGACGAGTCAAAAACTTTCTGTGCCTATTCAACTTTTTAAGCCCTAATGTGACTCTGAATTCACACGTAAATTTGACTTTTACATTACTTCAACAGGCTTAAAAATTCACCCTCCAATATCAAGTAACGAATGCGTCGTGGAAAACCCTTGTTCCGCGAGTAGTTAACCCATTCCTTTTTTTTTCATTTAAACGCACAGACACTGAACCCAAAAATGTTATTTTACTTTCGAGAAATCAATTCTGAGCGCTAAGGCTTAATACCAAGGTACCGGCAAGGCAATACACCTGTGCGTTGCGTGGAGAGATTGTGCAATGGGTAGATTGCAAAGGGAACCCAACCAGTCGGCTCAATTCATGAATTATTGAATCGTAATCTTGCTGCAATATAATTCAGCAGATTGCAACTTCGCTTTTATTGCTGGTCGTGCTCATATTTGTAAAGTTATTCTCTTATACGTTTGCGACTTCTGATGGTAATTGGCGTTTTCGTTTTGTTTTTCGTATAGTTTCTTTCGCACAGATTTAAATGCAATGACAAATTTGCAACAAATTTTTAATGGACGATTTACCAGCATCAAATGCTTATCACGTTTTAATGGGCGACTAAGATTCAAGAAAATCGGTGAACACTTTTTCAAAACACTTCATTTTACTGTAGTTCCACGCAAAGCCTTTATTTGTGTGAGTCACTTTGTAAGCACTGACGTCAGGAAATAATACCGACCAAAAGTGTCCTTAAATATTAGAGTTAAAATGACGAAAAATAAAAAATCTTGTGAATATATATTTTTCTTCAACCCTGAGACGCTATATCCAACTTCTTTTTGATCTCGCAAGGTGTTACGCAACGCGCTCGAACGCAGGCCGCGCGATTCATATCTAAGAGGCACAAAATTTCCTAACCTAAATGGACTGAGCTAGTACATAAGAACACCATGCTATTGTTTGAATTAATATATAGAACTTTAATTCATAAGCATTTGACATCACTAACCCGTTTACGCGCGCAAGCGATACCAACACGTCCAAGAACTTTCAACCGTTACTCTAGTAGTAAGGACTACTGCACTGCTGTATTGGGGTGATGTGACGTATTCGAAACACAATTTATGGAACGGGAGAACGGAGAGTTTTTCCAGCCTTGCAGTGACTCTTGCAACAAATCAGACAAGATCTTACGTCACTTGTTCGTAAGCTTCTGCAACGTATCCCCGGAGCACTACATACTATTCTGTTGTGAACACAAAGTACCGAGGGAAACACTGAGGTGAAACTAATTTACTCCTCACTTGTCAAGGTAAATCCAACATAATCAAGCGTGAAAATGTACTTCATTAGAAAATTTCTCATAAATCGTCAACTGCGACTCACAAATACTTGGCACACCGACTCTGAAATGCAATCGGTTCGAAAACGCGGCTTGCAGATGAAGGCTGAATTTTGTTGTCGCGAATTCGAACTATGTTGCATTGGCGGTGCCATGGATATTACGGTTCACAATATGTTGCCGTAGAGTCAGACCGGGCACAAATTGCGGTGGCTGCAATAAACTGCAGGCCATGGCAACCCTGTATTTCTGAGTGGCCCGAAAGCTCCTCCACCATCACTCCCCCCCTTCCCACCCCTTCCCTCGCGTCGAATGGGGGAGCGCTGCAGCATAACGAGTTAAGTCCGGTAATTGAAATATTGCAAATTGGCTCACATTTTTGGCGTACGCTGTCGAATTTAAAAGCCATTGGCAACAGTCGCGTGGTCCATAGTTCCACGGACATTGGGAAATTTTAGTGAAATTGGACCGAATTAACAATGTGGCTACTTTATTTCTGAGGTGGGGATTAAGTGTTTTTTAATCTAACAAGCCACGTGCACGGGAACCGTCGACAAAGTACATCAAAAGATATTACGGATTGAACATTAAATTCAGATCTAAACAGAACTTTGAGTTAGAAGAAAATTAGCTTTGATCAAATATTTTCGGATTCAGATTTCAAGTATCGATACAGGTATTTTTAGCACATATGTTCATTTGGGTTATCAAAGAGAATTGTAGTGTAATATGTCACTGAGTATAACTACATACAGTACGTTTTGTATGTAAAATTATTATGTTCGTATACTCGTAATGGGCTATTTAGCTGGCTAATATCGAAACAGAATATGTTCTTCACATGCACATTTGAGGCTACATTGACCTGAAAGACTTGCAATAACAGGTTGTTTATATATTGTACGCAACCCTAGGTGCCAAAGTCTTTAAATAAACAGCTTTATATAGAATTATTTATTCTAAGTTCAGCATTAAAAATAATGGGGGGTTGGAGTTAGTCAAATTTTCGTATTAAATACCGTAGACTTAAGCTCGGTGCACCAAGGTTGGCACACTAATATGTGTTATTGTGTCACATGACTCAGGAAAGTATGTCACAGGACATTGACGACCCTCATCTGTGTGGCAATACCCGCGGCCTCGCGTTGAAACAAACAACTGAGACACTAGAGAATGAAAGTGTGAAGATAGTGGTTGAATGACGTCTTCAAGAGCAACCATATATCGGAGGAAGTGTGTTCTTCTTCCCCAGGAGAGGAGAAAAATTAGTGCTAAAAAGTGCAAATCAAATATTCAGAGTGAATTAAGATGCGAATTATAATATTTACCGTAACGACAAATATCTTGCATTTCATGCAAGATAACTAAAATATACATACATATTTAAATGTAGAATAATTATATTTATACTAAAACTAAATTCAGTTCTAAATTATTCAAGCCCAGCAGAATACATCACAGCTTTCATGAATTTTTTATTTATAAAGTGAGTTACGTGGTTGCATTTTACATTTTTAGAGTACAGATTCAGCATTAGAAATACAGGCACTCAGAGCTTTTTGAAGGGATAACACCTTATCAAAAAGAAGCATTGCTTTCTGGGACTACACTGGTCACAAAGACGGACTTACTGATTTGATCCGCAAGATCGTAGATCTTACTTCAAAATTTAACTCTCTATTAAACAATAAAAAATATCGATTTTTATTCATACGTAAACTGTAAGTCATGTATATTGGAATTAAGTATACTTTAAGAAGAATCTTTAATTCCAATTTGAATTTTTTCATTGAGAACTCTGTTGAGCTTATCATAGCGACGTGTGCCTGAGAAGAAATCGTTGTCGCACAGGCCGACATGGAGGACATATATTGTCAAAAACTATTCATAGATAACAAATATGGACATTTGTTTTCGTGTATATACATACATGATGGAAAACTATTCGAGAAGTATTATTTAAGATCAAAAGATTATTGGTTTTCCAAGACGTACACTTTACATCCCTTTAGAAGTGTAAACTTTGTCAAAGACACTAGCAGTTATTGTTGTCACGCAGTTGCTGGAAGAACAAATGAAATAAAAGAAGCAAAACCTACGATCCATTTTTACAAGCCAAAACCTGAAATTGAGAATGTAAACATTAGGCTTTTCATAGAGTACTTCTTATTACAGTAAGTGTTTGACTCAGGTTATTCCTAGATGAATTTAGTAAGTCAGCGAATTCTATAAAGATTGGAGACAACTATGACACAATTTTCGCGACATTTCACGCAAAGCGATAAGACCAAGTAATAATTCAGATTAAAGAGTGAGAGCGTAAAGCCAGGCGCTCCGACCTAACATAGCAACTCTGCGCTCCATGCACACAGTCAAGCCCCGAGCGGTCAAGCCACAGACCACGTGATCTCTCGTGTGAAACCGTACGCGTGCATCGATATGGACCATGGGGGTGGAGCGCTATGGGCTCACTGGGGTTTGTTTCATTATCATCAGTGGAGCAAACCTTTGATGCTCCAGCATCGTTCGCTGCACATCGATGTACGTGAGGCTTCAGGCTCATTGTGGTTCATTTCATTACCAGCCGTACGAGGAGCAAACCTTTGATGATCCAACATCGTTCGCCGAGCACTGATGTATGTCGATTTGACTGATCGTTTAAGTTTTTCAGGGTACACCGAAAAACTGGACTACGAGCTTTCGGTTTCCCATTCAGTTTCGTTAACTCGTAAGCTCCATGCATCAGCAGTGCTTGAAATATTGCAGCAGCAATGGTTTCGCTTTCATCGTAGACAGAGGAAAGTATTTAGTGATAGATTCTGATCTCTTGAAGCAATGAATATGTAAAAACTATTGGTATCAAATATTCAAAAAATCGAACGATACCACCGACAGAAAATTGTTACGGACGATGATAATGATTCGCTTGATTAAGGAAATTATTTCAAATCTTTCTAAGCTGGGAGCCCTATCATTGAATTCTACTGCATCGGTCATTTATCTTTAAGAAATGTACACAGAAACTGTTCAAATAATTGAAATTAGGTGCTCTAAATCAGCTCCCCGGATTAGAAATTGGTCAACTACTGTTTTTCGAGCTCGAGTTATTTGTAACGTTGATCAACTTGTTTTCAAATCTGTGACCGAAGTTTACCTAACATGAAAATACTGAACGAGCATCAGTCTTCATTCAGAGCTGGCAAGGTATTGACTTGTTTCTAATTTGCTCAACAACGATAAGACTAAAGCAAGACATCTTAGAACAGCAAAAAGGAATTATTGCAGTTGGTCGGGTTAAAAGACACCCATTGATAGAAGTAGCCGAATTCGTTGATATTTCATGTTGTGCTGTTATGCAGGTCTACCAATAATGGAAACATTCCGTTACATACAGAATTAAAGGCAAAATTATGTTGCAAGAAAATTCTAACCGATAATAACCGCCGCTTTGCTTATCGAATCGGTAACCACAATCGCTTCAAATT
Organism: Orchestia grillus; assembly: GCA_014899125.1. Taxonomy (NCBI): domain Eukaryota; kingdom Metazoa; phylum Arthropoda; class Malacostraca; order Amphipoda; family Talitridae; genus Orchestia; species Orchestia grillus. The sequence goes on along the minus strand of VOMN01069009.1, from coordinate 2,566 downwards.
TAGGACGGAACCACCGCGAAACATCAACGATGGTCCTTCTCCTGTTGTTTCTGAACGAACTCTTCGTAGGGACCTCCATGCAATAGATATATTTAGCACAGTGACTCGTATACGGCCGATGTTAATTCCTGGCCACAAGACCACTCGTTTATGCTGGGCTAAAGCACACGCGCATTGGACTGTAGAAGAGTGAAGAAGTATTATGTACTCGGATGAATCACGATTTCTGCCTCTATAGCAATGATACCCGCCATGGTGTTCATGGAAGACCTGATGAAGACTTCAACGAAGCCTGTGTGTAAGGGGTGATACAAGGACGAGGAGGGCCTGCCATGTTCTAAGGCCCGTTTCAACTACACAGAAGTGGGTCTTTTGGATGAGGTATCCGTCAAACTGAACTAGCATGACAACTTTGAGCAGCTAGATAACTAAGTCTTGCCATTTGCACAATACCTGAATTAAGAAAGGCATGTTGCTTTGCCTATCTTTTAGGATGACAACTGCCGGGTGCATCGGGCCAGAACTGTTATTAATTGGCATGAGCGTCATTCACGATATGTGAAGCAATGAGATTGGCAAGAGTGGTTTAAAATCGATCAGGTGTAATTTAGGACCGTTGCAAACTCAACGCCGCGCAGAATTGCCTTCATAATTTGTGCTTGAGGAGTTTCAACACCGTATTACTAGCAGGTGTCTAATTTTTTATCCAGAGAGATTATCGTTTTACCCTTGCAGAACAAAGACCTTCCGTGCAACCACGATGGACGCTGTATATGACCCACTTGTAACTCCAGAAGAACAAATTTAAATTCTTGGTTCAGGCCAACGCTCCTGATTTATCTTCAGGAGAAAAGGTTTCATCCTAATTTCATGAACTGCTTTTGTTATGTTTTCTTATTCGTTAGAAGTAAATTAAGCATTGTGAATGACGGGATTCTGCAAAAATCATTGACAAAAGAAATAAAATTGCTAAGTAAAATATGTTTCGAATAATTTTCTATCCCTGCTGTTAACGTCACACTTGTGCCGTACCTCTTCCTATCATCCTCACATAGAGCGTTGAGTCATACAAAACGTTTCAAAAATGTGACTTTTAAAGTTTTCGTAGCAGAAATAGTCATCTCGTGCACCAAATAGGGTTCAATGGAGTTGCAATGGCTTGTAAAAAATCCACCCGTAGAAAGCATATCATAAGTTAAGAGTTTCAATGCTTGAGTTTCAATGCTTTTATTGCAGTAGCCTTAGCAATCTCGTACACTGACTAGGAACTCTGTTAAGTTACACCGGCGTGTAAAAAAAAACGCTGCTCGCACGTGTTTTAGTTCCCACGGCGAGGTACGAAGGCGTCAGCTGTACGTGCATTTATTACGTGTACTCTAATTATAGCAGACAATGCGCGACGCTTGCCCGCTAACCGTCCCTGAGCACCTCACCACCTGTTCGCGGTCACGCTGATTAAAATCGCGTCAGTGGAAGGGAGAGAATAAAGGCAAGGTATTATTATTGATAGAGCGAGCGGCACTGGCCACATTTAGACAGGAAACGAATCGCGCGAATTACCCGACTCGCCTTACGAACGCGTGGCGTCAGAGGAGGGGATAAAGTTACAACGCGGACGAAGAGAAGGAATAGGTGAGAAGAGATGACCAATTTGAAGAAATATCGGAATCTTCCGCCATTGTGCACAACTTTTCAGATGTTTAACTTACTTATTTTACGCGCTTAGATCCTCTGAAATAAAGTGCCGGTAAATCTCTCAAATCCGACACCTGCCCACCCCACTGGTGTGCGGTACATGTGAACAATTCAGTGTCAAGTATGTGAATTTAGCATCTGAACACTTGTCTTCTTCGATCATGATGTAATCATCATCAACTGTGTCAATACTGTAATCCTACCGACAACCACAATACCAGCAACCTTACAACCAACAAAAAAATACAAGTAATACCAATAACTACACCAGCATCACCGTCAACATCAATACAAGTAATACCACTTGCTGCACCGGTATCACCGTCAACAATAATATAAGTCATACCACTAATTACACCAGTATCACCAACAACAGTACAAATCATACCACTAACTGCACCAGCATCACTCCTAGTAATGTGCCAATTACAAAAATTTTGGCGATGCTGAAACAGATGCCGATTCATAGTTTTTTGCCGATGCCGATTCTTTATTATCTTGAATTTATATTCCTTTATCAAGTCTAAAAACTTGCATTCTATCTATTTTTCAAAGATTTAGCTGATAAATGAAAATTATAACGAAGTCTATTTACCCATTATAAGATAGAAGCGCCATTTTGATTGATACCGTTTTTAAATAATAGTAGGATTGAAAGAAATGTTATTTAAATGATATTGCCTGTTTCATTAAAAAAAATCACAATGCTACAAAAGGAGGAAATCTTCAACATTTCAGAGAGTATAGAACTTGATGCGCGCTTGTGCAACGGTAATAATGACTACACTAAGTGCAAATGACGCCACCATTCACTAAAGTCAAGTGTACCCCAGGTGCGCGCCGTCGTCAGCCCGTCACGTCACTGCCCCAG
>VOMN01068988.1:0-15181 GCA_014899125.1 Orchestia grillus | reverse complement strand
CTTACTACTGGCAGAGGTCATTGAAATAAAGAGATAGGTTGCCATAACCTACACAAGTCAGAAAATTGAAAGCGATGGGCAATAAACTTATGAGTAAATTCAATTTTGGTGTCCGAACTGTAAAGATACAGCTATTCAAAACGTATTGTGCCCCAACATACAATGTAGCCCTACGGTCGAACCTCACAGCTGCATTTTCTAAACTGAGGTTAGCCTCCCATGAGGTTTTATTAGAGAGATGCTTGGTGCGTCAGTGCCTCAGGTCTGTTCGCATCTCACGATGTCTGCTGCCTCAAAGTGTTTTCTCATACCAAAGTTCCTCCCAAGTACTAAGATTGAACATAATGTTGTGTGCAAACGAGATGGTATATTTGGGAAAAACATTGTTTAGGATAGTCACGACCCTCAAAATATTCATTTTAATTCAAAGGTACAATTATTCACATCGAATATAGATTTTACTGATCTGAAATCATGAAGCTCGCATGTGAACATTTTTGATTTACTCTTTCCCTCAAGCTTGGCAGCAATGCCTGCGATTTGAACAATTATAGCTCAGAACTATTTACCAAATTGAATTTGGCAGCGATTACATCGCTTGCCATTGTCACTGTTAGCTCATGAGTGACGATTACGTCTTTGTGTCAAAGAAGACTGTCGCCCTTCCCAGGTAGAGTCTTCTCACCTTTATCTTTGCGCCATAATGTGGCACAAATTGGACGTCACTCGGATACTGGGGTGCGTAGAATATGCACCCCACTAGGATTGTAAGGCCAAAACTTGAGACACCCGGCACGTTGAGATTACATTTTTTCATCTTTATTATTGCATCCAGTTCTACTGCATATTGGGTGCCACTTGGGACGCGCGTAGAATATGCGCAACGCGATTCGAATAGTAACCCTTCATGGGCATACAATTTTGGGACACCCTGTACAAAGGCGTAGCCTTGAGACCGATGCTTTGTTTGTACTCGTATGAAAATAACGAACATCGTCAAATTGATGCCAAGCTGCATCCATATAAAATGTAATCACAAATTCATCATGGCCTCCAATATTACCACGTACGTAAGATAAACATCCTCTAATTAGAAGAGAAATACAGAAAATATCGTCAGTTTAACCTCTACTTGGCTAGCTCCTCTTACAGACCCTTATCTTTTTCATTCCTCACAAGAGGCAAGGTTCACATGAAACTAATGTTTAGAGGCTTCATTTATCTCACACGGTTTTATGAACACAAAAAAACACATTGGAATTTACAGGATTCTGTAGCTATTACTCTAGGCTTCCCAAGTAGAAGAACCATTTGATGCTCCGAGTTAAGTTATGCCAACAAAATGCATATACATCTTAGCCAAAACTGCATTAAATAAATAGCTAAACAAATTTACTATTTTAGAAATGGGCTAATGTATGATACATCTTCATAGAAGACATCATGGTTCGGAAAAGGAATACTACACAAACAAAAACACGTTAATTTATTCTTGCGTAGCACCTCCAAACGATCTTAGAAGTTGTTTCAGAAGGAGTTTTGCCCTTCTCTTGCTTCAGAGAAGAGCAAAAGGGTGTATTCCAATGCATGGTTTTCTCACATGTCGACATTTTGAGATAATTTACAATAAGACAGTACAGAACTCTTGAGTCGATGTACAATTACCCCCATACCAAGCGTCACTCGATCGATTCCAGTGAACAACCGCTCTAGTCATCCCCCACATAGAGCGGTATTGACCAGAGAGCATAACGCTCTACAGTCATCCCCCACATGCAGCGGTATTGACCAGAGAGCACATCGCTCCACAGTCATCCCCCACATGCAGCGGTATTGACCAGAGAGCATATCAAAGAGCGTGAAAAATATATGCCGGGAGCAACTACAGCGTGTTATCAGAAGTAAATAAGAAGGCAGAGCGTTGCTTGCTGTAACCGATTTAGCGCTTTAGGTGGAAGGCGTACGTAATTCAACTCCACAACTACTTGTAGTATAATTTGCCATCGAAACAAAGCATTGAAAAACTAGAATGAGCCGTCAACGCAAGACGCAAAGCGAAACCAACAATACCCCGCACGGTGAAGTATTGCACTTTCCCTTCGACAGCTCTCGTAAGTCAGTTGGTAAGCTGAGAGAGGTACATACTTGTGTCAACAAGATCGTTTTTATTCAAACCTTCGGCACAAAAACAGATTTAAGGCTACTACCTTTGGCCGCCGTGAGTGCTCAACGAAGCTTTTATCAAGCAACTTCATTTTCAGAAAATCGGCAGTTTTCTTACACTCTATAGAAGTGAACTCATTGCATCGACATTAATTTTGAAGGGCAGACCGAGTGCGTCAAGCAAGTATTGAAATTCTATTTAGACGTAAGGTTTTCTAAAGACGCCGAGCGCGATCTTCCGAACGCGTGCCGAAATGCGAGGAAACTGAAAGCTTCCGCTTCTCTGAGTTAATGTCTAAAAATGGCTCATCTCCCTACCAAAAAAAGAGAAAGCTTATACTGGCAGTACACAATGCCCACACTGGTAGTATCTTTGAATGCTTCACACAGTTTTACTACGTTTTCAGCTCGTATCATCTCAACAATTACTATAAAAAGAGCGAATCCACACATAAAAACCAGTGGACGTGGCAGTGTTTCAAAACACCTTAAAAATACGATCTAACTGGTGCTACTAGACAGATGTCGCGTCACTTTGGTGCATGTAAGGGTAAATCAAGCGAATAGCAAAAAGTTGAGCCAACGTTCACCATCTCTCAGCACAAGCCTGACATTCCAGCAGAAACACTTTCAATTTGTATTCATTTACGATGATAGATGTAGGGTATTCAAACCAACAAATCTATTATCACGAATAAAAAAAAGTTAATTTCTCACGAGTTTTCATCCATCTCAACAACAGCTAATTGCTTACCATACACAAGATTCTGTCAGACCCAAAAATTCCCAAATCCCACCAAAGAATTTTTTTTCTTTTTATTCAGCTACCCTGACGAGGGCAGACACTATTAACATTCTTCCACCAAGTGAACTAGTCGCCCTGAGGAATACAAAATTAAAGGCTAGGAGTGAAAGTGCCAGAGACAAGAAATTGGCAAAGAACACGTATGAAAATGGTGAAGTCCATCTAACAGAAATAGCACACAGCTACAGAAAAAAACTATTTGGTAACTATTCACACCTTTGAAATGGCAGCTCTGATTGGTCACGTGCCTTAATGCCGTATCAGATATGCATGCAGACCAACCAAGACAGAAGAGCAGTATTGCAACGGAGTTAGCATACAGCACATCAGATTGGGTTTTCAATGCCTTACAACTAATGTACATCAGTATATCAATGCGCAGCACACGTCAGTGTACTTGGGAATGCGAGATTTACACTTCCTTTCGCAAAAGAAGCACTTCACAATTAAGCAGCCACACGTAATAGATAACCCATGAGTCCTCCTCACCTGAAGCGAAGCGCGTTATTTACTGCATCACATAGCCCCCCAGCAGGAAGGTTGGCAACCAAGCCACACGTGTTCACCGAGTAGTAGCAGCAGCGGTATAAACCGCAGCGCTCCAGCAACTCAGACTATGTCGCACCAAAAGAGAAGGGACCATTTAGTACGGACTATAGAAAATAGAGATTCTATGCACAGGATGTGTTCCAGCACTGGATTCCCTGCACATAGAAACAGCAAGTGAAGAATCAAGAGGAAGAAAAGATACAGAAGAGATAGCTAAGATATGACAATTAATGGAAGTGGGCACGAAAGATGGAAATTTCAAAGGCCTATCTAAAGTTGGCATAACCTAACAGTGCCTCCTGGGGTCGCGAAGTCCAACAGCATAAGGTAGATAAACCTGACCCTATTGCCTATCCTACACCTCTTGAAAGTAAGTTCACGGAGGCATCACTTGTCGCCAGAGTGTGGGTTACCTTTTACGTTCCTAAGCTCTTTCGCCTAATTTCCACACGCGCCTAATCCCCGTTTTTTAACTTCATCATTCAATCTCATCACTCTTGCTTCCATGACAATTACGCATATAAAATTTACAACTCTTAGACTTTGAATGGTGTAACATTTCGAACTTTGGGTTTACACCGAGACCAAATTCCAGAAAGGAGAAACCCAGTCCACTCTATTCCGTTTTGTCAGCTTTTATGATTTGCAAAGAGCAGTGTATATATCGTTATATTTTATCGATACATAAAGGCAATTAATATTCTCACACAGTCACAATGGCACAGCTCTATAGAGTGAGCAAGAGGTACAATCTTTCAATTCAAACCCAATTAATGCAACCTACGGAAGAACTGAACACTTTGTAGTGTAACGAGTCTATCTAAACTTGATGAAAGAAACTGTTGCTTTAGTTGCTAAAATTTTCAGATAAACCTAACAACTGGATATGAATAATTTCAGAAATTATGTACACTCAAGAAAAAAACACACCATGGATGTTGATGGGAGTCCTCCCAAAAGCAAATTGATCGCCTATTTAAGATGAGGTAAAATTTATCGTAAGAAGTGCATTAGCCCTTTCATACTGGAATTTGGGGACCGCTGAAAAGTAGCCTTTTCGTTGATAAATGCTTGAGTGCATAAAAGAATGTTTGAATAAAAAACATGAATGGGTAAATTGCAGCGGGTGCCTGTTGCGTCACATTCGGTACCAAATGTTGGAAAGGGAATTTAGGCCAGCTGAAAGATGCATCACCTAAAGCGGTAAAATAGATAGGAACAATTTTTCACTGTAGACGTAAAAAAGGTCTACTAACACAAAGGTGTTGAAACTGCCCCTTCAACACATTTATGAGACATCCTAATTTGAAATTATTGTTGATTAATTTATTAAACATACTGTAACAGGCTGAAGAACGTGTACAATTTTTGTCACATCATAAAAATTGTGAATAAAATTGTCAAATTAATTATACAGGAGGGTAACACATTTGTCGTTTGTTACCTCTTGATCACTAATAAATATTGAGGTACATATATTATTCTCACCAGTAACTTTGTAGTATTTTCCACAGTACCGTTGACGCTCGTATCAAAGGAGATCGTTCCAACATACGTCAGAACAAATAGGGTGGTTGAAATGCCCAATTTGGTTGATCTCAGAGTACGATTCCAAAAACTAGAGTTTAATCTCTCTTAGGGCAGGTAAGTGTTTTAAGTTTTTAAAACATTGTGGGATGTTGCCTATGAACCCAGCATTATCGAATCATTTCTCCCCAATTTTAGTCTGGTGACGTGAGTGTCAACAGTAGCTGGACTTTCGCTAATCGTGTAACAGAGTTCACTAACTTTTCATTCCTCGTTAGAACCTCATCCGTCATTTAAAAACTCTCCCATGAGGTGTGGGAGACACAACACATTATGATAATGAAATGTGCAAGTAGACTAATACAAAAATAAAGTAGTTCACCTACATTAAGCAAACTGGGTGGCTACCACAACTTTTTATATCTTTCGATGACGATGCCGACGGAAGACATGGATTTTAAACACTCTGATAACTCGACAGGATCTTCAATTGCATACAGTCTCTGGCTGAGAAGGCTGAGCTTGTTCTTGAGAGCTGCAAGCGCCCCTTGCATTTCGTCTGTCAAATCAACTCCATGGACCAGTAATCTGGAAAACAGGGAATAATACGTTAGGACAACAATAATGAGGGTAATCTTCACTGCTATGTAACATGAGTTTAGTCATTCAATAACTCCTTTTATCGCTAAACGGGGGGAAAACTCATTATCCCCAAAAAAATTTTATATCACGATTTTTCCATAATTATTACTGGTGTCATGCTGAAAAAAGGCAAATTTGAAGCTTCATTAACCTGGAACGAAACTTTCAATTTAGTTCTACAGCACAATAATTGTTATGACTTCATCCACAGATGGTTAATGCGAGAGGTCTCAGCATTACTTGCTCTTGATTACAAGAGGAGCTTCAACACAGGGTGGGCGTAAAAGTGTAGCATTAACGTGTTCTTCAGAAGCAGCATGAATCAAAGAAAAAAATCACTTCCTGTAGAAAAGCAAAAGCATAGTAGAAAAAGCAAAAGCATAGTAGAAAAAGCAAAAGCATAATAGAAAAAGCAAAAATGTCTTTCTAAATGAGGTGTTTCTTTATGAGCACGAGGAGTATATTACGCCTATTTCTTCCTCTTCTTTTTTTGACATTGGAGCTAATGTACCCCATGAAATATGAAAGACAAATCAGAAATGTTGAGAGAAAATGAAACAGACAGGTCATAATGTAACAAGCATTTCAAAAGCAGCACATATATAGATGTATGACAAATAATTGCACTTTTGCATGAACTAGAAATTGGAGATCTTGGGATTTTAACCCACAACTCTTTTGGCACTGCCAAGCCATAAGTTGCATTTGGCAGGGTCTACAACTGAGATTCTCACACATTCACTACATCATTCATAGCCACCCAATAATATTTCCACTAATGAATGAAGCATGCTTGCTATCAAAAATCCCTTTGATGAATGTATTTTGAAGGCTTCATTAGTTGAAGCGTGTATCAGAGAAAAAAAATTAAATATATAAGTGGAGGTTTGATGGTTAGCTAAACTAGAGAAAGGGTCAATATGACTCGTCCATTAAAGCAACAAAAATGGAATTAAATTTGTTAGGTATATTATCATACAACTGCTAGGTTCTAGCTGAATAAATGAATTAGAATAATTATAAAATGTCTTGAATGATTTATAATCAGCAATATTAAAGTGACAACCATTCAACAATTTGAGATGGGTCATTTTGACTCGCTTGTCCTTCTGGTGTTCAAAGCATGCAGACCATCCTCATCAAAGATGGAAGAACAAAAATAGAGCCCGCCACACCACAACACAGCAGTTTCCAATTACTTGTGATGCTTACAAAAATTTAAATAAAACCCTAAGCTCTACAAATATGCTGAAGAAAGTTAACACCATAGACAAGATGAGCTTAAGAATCCTTCTTTGATCAAAACGTTTCCTAAAACCATGTTCCACTGAGGACTGCACCACACTTCACTGACGGATGGCTTTTAAGACAGGGACTGACATGCACCATGCATAAACACAAAATTACTCTTGATAATAAGTTAAAAAAAGTTACTTTTGACATGAAAGTTTCTTTCAGAACAAAGGTGAAAAATCAAGTCATACAAAAAAAAGTTACTCTTGACACAAAGTTACAAATGAAGTTATAAAAATTCAGTTACAAACAATAAGATACTATTGACACAAAATTATAAAAAAGAGATAAAAAAAGAGAATGCTAAAAAAAAGATACAACAGAAAATTACCGGAAAACAAGATATTCTTGACACAAAATTTCAAAAAAATACTCTTGAGCACAAAGCTAGAGAAAACAAGGTCCTCTTGACACAAACCTTCCACTCGATTGAGTTGGTTTAGAATTTGCAGTAGTTGGATCTTTAGCCTTGCCAACTTTGATTTCTTTGAGTGGAGCAAGATAGCCTTGTCTGAGATTTTCAGTAGAATCTGTTTCTGTAAAGAAAAATACATCACTCAGAAACATTTCATCACAAAATAATATCTTCAGGCTTGGTTCCTCTACCTACCTACTCAATGCCCTTAAAAATGATCAAGTAAGCAATAATAAATAGAACTATGAACATACTATTCTATCTATGAATACAATTCTAGCAGTACAGTATTCATATTCAATACTATAGCATTGAAAATTGACAAGTCAAGCATCATAAATTGAACTAAAATTCTTCAGAATAAAATATTTAGTTACCCTCAATCTTGCATGAGTACCAAATTTTCAAGAAAATTTATAATATTTTGCTAAACACCGCTTTATGATGTATATTTTTCCTGTTTGAGATTTACTTTTCAAGCATTGCAAATGCTTGGAAATTAGGACTTGCTTCTTCATAAAATGGCCTATTTTAGCAAAATGTTTCACACAGTAAAGATTGTATTATGGCATATTATCCACAAGTTAAAAGCTAGTGTAGAGCACACTAGTACAGAAGTACAAAAAAAGGTATCTAACCACCCCTGTAGAGCTTGCCAACTGCATCCTGCATACCGTCCAAGATTGTAGCTTGTTAGTTTTTGACAACAAAATAAAGGCATTGCAAATCATTGAACCAGCTTCCCCAATAAGATACCTATTTCAAAATTGCATGTGAATTTCCTAAAAGTTCTGAGTTTGTAATATTTTGTAATATTATCATTACTTACTCATTTTCTCGATTTTTTCTAAATCTTTGCATAAGAAATTCATTAATTCTCAATGACTTTAATGTACTATCTCAGCATCTATTATGTTATAAGCAGGCTAAACCTTCAACTGTGAGAAACACAAGGTGATCACAATTATTATATGACATTTCTTGAATCACATGCCATACTGTAGTAATTGAACAAATAAAGGACATTTTTTTAACAAAATCTAAAGTAACTTAACTTATATATTAATTAATGAAGTTAAAGTCATTTTCCTCAATTCTTTACTGATCCTATTATTTTGCACACAAGGCTGCACTTAGCTTTTTCCAAAAAAAGGTCTCATTCTCACAGCAGTGGATTTGAAATCCACATAGATGGCAGTCTTAATTCTAGCAGAGGTTATATCAGTTTTTTTTTATTGACAGGCCATCCTTATCTCGGCAGTGTAGACATCAAGTACACCACTATTGTGCTGTTAATTGGATGCAAATTTTTATACCAGGGTCACACAGAATGGGATATTGGTTTACCAATCAAATTCCAGTTACTTATTTGGCCCAGAAATGAGCTTAATGTTCAAATGCAGGTTTAAGACTGAATGTTTTAAATTCAGTTTAAATCTTATAGCTATGCAAGTTATGCACAATACAATACATTGACTTTAAATAAATATAGGTGTACTATGTGCCAACTGTCCATTACCCCAATACATTTTGCTACTAGCTCAATACTGCAATAAAAGACATTCTTCATCATGAATCTTTTTGTTTTAGTCACACAATTAGATATCAATAATATGCAATGATGCAAAAAGATTTAACCTACAACTTCAAAAATTGAACACATTCAAAATCACATTATAAGCACTGCAGTTATTCAGCAATAACTGCAGTCTTGTCCAGCAATATAAAAACTACTGATCTGAATATATAAAAAGTTGCTAGCATAATCAGTAGGGAGATATACCAACAGCATCCTATATACTAGGCTTACAGATGCAAAGATAAGTACCATATATACAAGTGCATAAATGAAGGCATTTGCATACTTTAAAGCTGTTATCACTAAATTTTCAATTTTATAATCAGAAATAACTATTTAACTATTGATTCCAATTCAGAAAGTCTTATGCTAGTTATGTACTACTAGATAAAACAATACAGAGTTGATAAAAACTTCTTGTACAAGAGGTCCTACGCAAATTTACAGTTAAAATAAATGAATGACTGATTCAACACTGTAAAATAATGAATTTTATGAGTGAATCACAAAATCTTGTAATTTTTTCTTGGACCAACTTGATCTATTTCACAAAAAACTTTAACTTATAGATAACAACATATCTTGTTTAACCCTTTGATGGTCCAGTAGACTTCACATTCCTGTTTCATAAGAATCTGGTACTTTTTGTTGAAAGGTAAATGCAACTTTATTGCATTTACATAAGGCTACAGATACTTTTTATGCAAAGCTAAATGTAGTCTTAGCACCAAAATAATTTGGTCATAAAAGGGGTAAACCTGCAAGGTTTTGCCTCTATGAAGTTAGAAACAAGACTACAATCATGTACATACCATCATATTCTGCATCCAGGGTACATCCCACACAAAAGGCCAGTCCTTGCTGATCTTCCATGAGAATGCAGTCACACGTTTCACAGACGGTGAGCAAAAGCTTGTAGCCCTGCATGAGGAGCTGGCCCATTTCCTTTGCAACAGCATCAGAGCGGGAATCTGTATTTGTGCTGGACTGTTGCACATTGTTTTCTGTCGAATTTCCAGCTACTTGATCCATTTCATCACAATTTGTAAACCTAAAACAAAAAATGGAGTTAGTGAACAATCTAATGTTAAAATTTTATTACATTTGTAATATTTTATGAACAAGATTACAAAAATGAAAGTACTCATAAGTGTAACTGGTTACTCTATTTACATGTTTGGTAAATTTAAAACATATCAAACAGCGTAATTGTGAAAGAAAAGAGTTCATATAAAAATATACTCTAAATATTGAAGTTCTTGCTAAAACAATTGAGAAAATCATAAAAAATCCCAGCTAAATTTATCTTAATTTTGATACTGATGAAATAATTCTGACACAGTCATTGATAAAACATAATAATTTAGAAGGGTGATAACAATTTATTCAAGTATAACAATTTATTATAAACTCAGAATTTATATTCTTTAAGTTTAAAGTTCAGTTCAATTACATTATTCTTACAGATAAATCATTAACATAATTAAAACAAAACTGTAGAGTAGAATATTGAAAAATAAACATCAACACTACTATGACAGTACAGTGAAAAATAATCTTATTTCTTGACTATAGCTGAAGCTACTTTTCAGAATCCCCAGCATTAAGAAAAGATCTACAAATCAGAAACAGAATTGGAAAAATAAATTCATGAATCACTTTACACAGTCCTGTTTCTACTCAAGTTTTCTCTTATTGCAGGGGCTTCTGGAAAGTAACACCCACAATAGCCCTCAGGGTTACAGTGCAGGTATATACTCTGTGTGACTCAACTCACTAAAGCCTGCAAATATTCTGTACAAATTTAAGAAATGAGCCAATACTTGAAATATCACCAAACACTGATCATTTACAGTAATCACTGAAGACACATGAATTTACACTGATCATCATGATGGTTGTAATATATTTCCATCTATAATGGTGATTTATAATAAAGTATCAAATAGTCAAACTAGTGAACTATTTTACTTTAGCCATTCATATAGGAGTTACAGAACTATTTTGAGAACTTATGTTCATCTCTATTAAGTTCTCAAACTTTGCTTAAGATGGTGAAAATATTCCCATGAAAAGTACCAAAATTATTCATTTTCATAGGTCAGAAAAATAATTCATTATGCAATTAGTTTACATGTCCCATTCTACTCTGAAATAATGAAATAATAGAAGTATATATAACTGATAATGAGTGATTAATAACAGTTTTTACTTTTAATACCATTTATGAGAGTAAAAATTCTTGATTACATATGTTCATACTTTACTCATACTCAAGCAACCTTCTAAAACTAATTCAAAGGTGGTAGAAGATTCCGGTGAACTTCCTAAAGAAATATGTTTTTATAAGGCCAATTTCTAGTCTTCCTCAACTGAAACTTATCTGCAATGCCAGGAATTGGTTAATATTTACTTTACAGCAGCAGAGCATACTATTCATTTTCTAGATTTTGCATTCTGGTGTCATTGAACAAGATATTTTTCTGAGGGGCAAATACATATGTTGAAGAGGTTTATGATAATATAAAATGATGAAAATTATTTACAATGTACAGCCTATCTCATACTCCAGTGCTTTCTTCCAGTTACATTAGGATCACATTTAAGTTACATTAGGGCTAGGTGCGGATTAAGTTGAAGTTATCTTAGGATTTCATAACTTTATGAAAAATAAGATTAGGATTGGAAAGGTTTGTTTCATTCATATGACACAATGTAACACAATAAAAAGATGTAAAACTGCAATCCAAATTTCTGTAGACTTTGTAAAATTTAAATATATTAGCACAAGAACAGTTTACACATCTTTCAATATAACTTCTTCTATGCATCAAAACTTGTTAAAAACAGATCCCCGTTCTGCCTTTAGAAAAATAATTTCTATTTCACAACACTAAGATGCAGGTGGTAACTTGAACAGGACACTCTTGGCAGTTGGCTGTAATTAATTAAATATTAACTCATAATTTAATTCCTGGCAATTATTTAAAATTCAGAAGTTGAAAGAGCTTACCTCAAATTTGGCTGCACAGTGACTGAACCAGAAATTTCACTACCTATCAGTTTAGCATGTTCTGGATAAAAGAATTCATATTTTATCATATGTTTTTTACCAGCAGCATGCTTCTGAAGATCACTTTTACCACCTTGTATTGAGAGATGAACGTCACATACAACACAGTAGCCAAATCCTTCTCCTTTGCTGCTTGGTTTAAGCCATTTAGCAATTGTGTCATCTTTGGTCCAATTTTTAGAATACTTCTGACGATACTTTGACTTTCTCTTACTAAGACTTGAAAGATCAGTTTTTCTACAGAAAACATCCTCCTCTTCTTCCATAGCGACCTTGATGTACCTTACTTAAGTCAGTTGTGTAGTTAAATCTGTAAACAGGGCGATACACATTACAATCTATGCTATATTACAATATTAAAACACTAAAAATGACTAAATTAATCAAATGAAAAAACCTTCATTAAAAATCTCAATGCAGTTTTCACTTACTGATATAAACGCAGGCACAAGATATTTATTTAACTATGATTGCTACGACCATTAATACTTCAAGAACTCTACTAAAAAGCGCTTATCTCTGACAATTTTAATTTCTAAACAAAATGATACATATAAATATCCCTATTATGATTTACAGAAATAACCTTAACAATGAATACCATATGCTGGGAATATTATTTATAAACCCTTCTCTTTAGATATTAATTTCTAACTCGCTAACGACAGGAGGATACAAACGCAATTACACTCTAATGACAGTGTTGCCAACTGAAACGATGCAATCGCTGGATTTCTTGATTTTTGAATTAAGCAGAACCTCAATGTCCGCTATTAGTAGAAGCGTCGGTCACAAAAAATCTTCGCTACGGCAGTTTCAAGTGTTCCAATTATATTCCTTGTATGCAAAGCATGTGCGTAGAAGGCGAATTCCTAATTTTTTCTTGTGTGTCATAGCAGTTGAGAAAAAGATGAACAAAGCCATATAAAAATTATATGGAAAAAACATATTCACTGTTAAGTTATTCATTAATAGGTTTTTGCCGTGTAATTTCTTATTAAAAACTGTGAAATATGACTGGAATGGTTCGAAATACTCTAATGCATTAATTTTTCTTCACAAAATGCTACCTCACACGTTCTCACTGTTTCGAAGAGCTTTGCAGGTTTACGCACGTCGTCATGGTAACAAATACTGAAAGGTTTTTATCGCAAAATGTAAATGATATGATGCTACCTAATCAAGTGAGAAACTGGGAATGTGCATTGCAAAGATGTGAAAATTTGATGTTGTACTGCATGCCCCCGAAAAAGTAAAGTCTTGCAAAGTGTAAAATATAACCCAAATATGAAGAAGTCTTAGAATGTAGGTATTTGATTCAGTGTTTTTGTATCATTGTACTAAAAATTTTAGTAAATATGCTTATAATGATGTCATTAAATAATGTGTATGAAACTAAGAGTTTTGGGGAAAATTGATGTAATATGAACTATTTGGTACTATAAAGTAGTGAGATAAATTGAGTAGAGATTAGAAAAACTGAAATAATTGTATTTCTATGTGACAGAATACATGTTTGTAAAGTTGAACTTGATAAATGTATCTGCAAAATATACTGGTAAAATACCTTAAAGTAGAACTTATTTTGTTTATGTTGAGAATTAGTCAACTGTGGTAAAAATCTCAAAAATTAGGGTTGCTACTAGTAGCTATACAACTGACAATTCTTACTGGTACTTCAGTTGATAGTCAAGTTCTTGAGTACATTGGCATCTGCTCTTCTGTTTTATTAGATATTCAATACCTAAGGTCTACTGATGATCTTGGTAGTTGTGCCAGCTCTTTAGGACACCCAGAGCAACTCGGAATAGTGGTCCAAACTGCATTCTGAAAACTATTACCCAAAGTAGATGATATGTTTTAAATTTAAAATTTGAGCAGAGTTTTTCTGATTGAACCCCCATCACAGAAATGTTTTAGATAAAATTATTCGGTGCTTACATATTATCGGGAGGACCTTTAAAAAAACCGAAATTACCTAACCTAACCTNAAGTAAAAATCAAAAGTCCTCCCGATAATACGTAAGGACCAATTATTCTACTGTATTTTCACCTTTATTATGAATCTGAGCATGAAACCTGATGCTAATTAATATATTTTTAAATGATATAGCTCAATTGATGTACTGTGATTACTCTTGTTTATGGTTTCTGAATGAAAAAAGCAAAGAAGAAACTAAGATGCCTGTGAATGAACCTTTGGTCAATTTTTACTTTAGAACTCTAAGCACAAAAATTTTGGCAACACTGGCATTTTTCTTAGCATTTTTGAATGAAAAAATGCTAAGAAAAAAATTTAATCAGAGTTATAAAGATTCTTAGGTCAGGTTGAGTTAGGTAGTGTGAGGTAGGATAATGCAGGAAAATGTAGAGCAAGGTTGGGCAAGGGAATACAAGAAAGAGCAAGGTAAAGCAAAGTAGGATTTGGTTAGGATGGTTAAAAAATTTTCTTTTAAATGTAAATATAGAAACACAATTGTCATACGCAAAACTACTATATAATTATCTCAATATATGCGAGTTTGCACCAAGTTTCATCTCCATATTCAAAATCACTGGATGAAATGCATGAGAATAGTTTCATCTAATATATTTTCTGATAAAAACCCTAATGTAAAAATAAACCAAACCTTTTGTAACTCAATCTTTTAGCAACTAACTTATTTTTGTCAGAAGGCTTTATTTAGCAATGTGCAAGAAGCTATATGTGCAGCTCTATGTTTACCTGCAATAAAAACTGTATTTAGATTTTTACTTGAAATAGATTTTTACTTAAAAACTAATAACATTCATATGAAATGCGACATACATATCCTTTTGGTTGCTGTAGGGTAACCTACCATAACCTAATTTGCTTTAACTTTACTTGACCTGACTCAACTTAACCTTGACCTAACCTAACTTTGGACCTAGCCTAACCTTGACCTAGACTAACCTTGACCTAGAATAACCTAACCTTGACCTAGCCTAACCTAACCTTGACCTAGCCTAACCTTGACCTAGCCTAGCCTAACCTTGACCTAGCCTAGCCTAACCTTGACCTAACTTAGCCTAACCTTGACCTAGCCTAACCTTGACCTAGCCTAACCTTGACATAGCCTAACCTTGACCTAGCCTAACCTTGACCTAGCCTAA
>VOMN01068986.1:0-10570 GCA_014899125.1 Orchestia grillus | reverse complement strand
ATATATATACATATGGCTCCCCTGTAAAATTGGGATTTTCCATGGTTGGAAACCTACTCCTACAGTTTTAGTGGTACGGAAATGATTTATAGCTTGTTGAATAGGGAATTTTAATGCGCATCAGATCTCTTTCTTTAAATGTCAAGTTTAATGCATTTGAAAAAAGATACAGACCTCAGACTGGAAAAAAATAGCCAAATTTCTATTTTTGGAAAAATTGCGATATAAAACTAAGAATTGTTATCTAAAATTTGAAAAAAAAATTATTCTACTTATCGAGACGCATAAAATGATATGTGTCCCATTGTTCTAGGGCAAATATTGTGGTAGCCTTAGCATTTCAAAAATTTCGTTTCCTTTTGATAAATCGTTTTCTTTCAAAAAATCGGAAAAAAAAATTGTCAGCAAAATATGTTCCGTTTATCAAGTTGCATACGTGTGTTAAAGCTGAAGCAGATCCACCCCATAGGGAAAAACTTTTTTCAAAAATGGGACGGTACCCATAATTATGTATAATTCTATGCAGGTATACTAATAAATGTCCAGGTTGATAATTATTAAGGATTATTATTAAGGAATTCCCAAATCTTTCCTGAATTAGTTGTCATTTTGTAATAACCTTGGTTGTTCTGGTAAGTGTGCTTTGGACTATACCTTGCAAAGTCAGAGTGAGCATTTTAATGCACTTATGTTGTAATATTCTTTTGTTCATGCTTTTTCTTTATTTGATTTATATCAGGCTATTTATTATTTCTTTGCAATAAGTTGTGAGTGGTCTTTAGTAATTTGAGTTCTTATTTTTCGATTTTGTTAGTGTATAAATTTCAGTTCATGTTCTTTTGATTAATATAAATGAATGTTCCATTAATTAGACTTTGGTTTGAATTACTTTTTGCTTGTGGTTGTGCTTGCAGCATGTATTGTTATCCTTTGTTGGTTTATCCTCTTGCTTGCATGTTACATCTCTAGGTATCTCAGGTTCTCTCCATTCGGTTCCCTAGTCCGAGGCCACGAGATAATTAAATGAACTGTTTCTGTTGTTTTTCAACAGTGTTCCATCACTTGTCCATGTTCCGTTAGATCTATCTTTAAATCTCTATTTTTGTAAGTTTTCTTTCTATAGGTCATTGGTCATAGTATACATTCCAAGAGTACACTTTTCTAAGGTTTATTAACCTGGTGTTCCTCATCACATTGTTAATAGTTAGCTCATTGCCCAGATTACCTCCTTGTTTTGTTAGGACTTTCCAGAAGTCAGTTGCAGTATCTGGGACCACTTAAATTGTACATACTTCTCCATAGTAAACATGGTAATTGACAGAGTTTCATTCTCTTTACTATTGATAGTTGCTACATCATTTAACTAAGCAGATAACAGGTTTATCTCACCTGTGACAGACAAGTGGCAACACCATGTAACCACTATCTTCAATTGACAATTTTCAAATAGTAAAATTGGAAGACCAATGAATACAGGGTCAGTCTGATTAAAAAATACCTCAATGCAACAAAAGGAAGAAATTTTCAATATCCTTATCAGTATAGTTTGTAATGCACACTTCTGCAATGTTGTAATGATTACACTTAGAAGGAAATGACACCACCATTCAATGTGGTTTACTGTGTAAACCTGATGAGTGATACTATCTAGTCATCACCATGATTGCCCACGCAGTATTGCTAGAACTTGAGCAAACAATAACAAGAAGCAAGTATATGCTCCATTACAGCCAATTGATTTTTTTATTATTCAAACTTGAAAAATATATTTCACCAATAATTTTATTTACTCAAATACTACACATAAATACCCAAATAAACATTTGATACACATAGCACAGAACATGAATGAAAACACTAACAGTTTTCATTAATAGTCAAACATCAAACAAAAAATAAAAATCCAGTGATAAAAAATGAATTCTTTAGAAAGAAATGTGCTTGGCAATGCTGAAAATACATTTATTAAAACTAAATTTTACTAACACATGTATTTCAATAATTAATATTAGCAAATTTCTCTTGAAAAACTGCCATTAGCTTTGATCACAGTCTTGATACAACTCTAGAACCAGGAGCACGCCGATTTTGCGGTTTCCCTTGGTCTCAAGAACCACCTTAATTCTGTAGTTTAGTGTTTGTAATATTTGCACAGTGATTAGTATCTTCTTCAATTGCGCTTCATTCATGAGTACAGAGTAGTTCATTTCATAAGCGTGCATTCGGATTTGTGAAGTCCTAAAATACTCTCTAACAACTATTTCTGACATTTCCTAGAGATATGACAAGGAGTAATATCATATTAACACCCTGAATAGTAGACCTTACATCCTTGAACATAATTGCTTACATTTTTTCCAAATTTTCTAACTCAATTCTTGATGTGGAAGGCTGGCCCAGTATTGATTGCACTTGATGGAGATGTGACATATGAATCAAGATGTCATCATAGGAATCAAGATGTTGAAATGTTAGAATTGTAATTATGACTCATACATTCAAGTTCTGTTCAAGGCTTGACCTTTTCAAAGCCGTACGCAACAAATCAGCTACACCTGACAGTTCTACTAGGTAGAAAACAGGAATTTAATCACCATTCACATTTTTTTAATCTCAGCTATCTAAATAACCAAAGAGACTGAAAAACTCACTACTACCAAAAAAATGTTAATTTTAAAGAATGTTTTTAAAAATCACTTTGGAAGTGTTCCATAGTGCATCTTATAACAAAGCAATTCAGGGATATATTTTATCTTTTATCATGAGCTACAGTTAAATGCTGATTTTTTTTAATGTAGCACTCCATTGCTCTCACAGAGACCTATAAAATGAATAAACACATCCCATAAAATCATAAATACTAATGAATTATTAACCAAAACTTTTGAACAGCATCCCAAATAGCCTAGGATGATGGTACTTCTGGCATTTTAGAAGACCACTGTAGTGCAATAGAAAAGAGTACACAGTATTTCTTCAATTTCTTCATTCTGTTCCAAGCAGGAATTTTAAATAGGAATGATACAGTAAAATTCAATGGCATTTGCTTGTATGTCATGCCATAATTTTTGCATAGTAATAATTAAAATGTACCTCATGTTATTCAATTAGATGGAAAGTTTCATATATCACACTTGATTTTAAGATTCAATGTATAAATAACACTTAACTTACACAATCTCTTCACTGATCTAAATCAGAATTGTAAAGCTCCCAGCTGTAACAAAGAAAATTGAAATTGGGGTAATTAGTTAGTGAATACCTGAAAAATTGCAAGCACATTTTCTTGAATATCTAGTACAGGAACTTGGATCCACTGAATCTTTCAGATATTTTTTCCCAAGTTTATATATTGAATGTTATAGAATTAAACATTTGCTATTTTTAATGAATTTGACTTTTGAATCTAGCAGATAATTTTCAGAGATTACAATGTGTAATTGTTTATCTGATTGACAGTGACCATCTAAATGTGAGAGGTGGAGTGTTGCAGTATACTGTTGGAGCATTATGTTAAAACATTCTGCTGATTCTTGGGCTCCTTTTTTGGCAAATTATTCACCCAAAGAATCACTATTAGGGCTCAAATTGCATCTTGGGACAGACTAGCACTGTTATTGGTCCTGTGTGTGGGCTGTAACCTTGCTAGCTATACAGCAGAGTTGCCAGTGATTTGGATGATGTTGGAAGGGGAGGTAATGCCTGTTTGCCAGTCTCCAAGTCTTAAAACATAGACCTCTAATAATGGCTGCACACATAAATGGGTCAGCCATTGCTGACTGTAATGGCAAGTTGTTGTAATCTCACTTACAATGACTACATTTTCAAGAGTTTCTAGTATACAATAATAAGATTTACAACCATTTGACGTAAAAATCTTCATGCAGTTGATTTTGAATTTTTGCAATAACTTAAAACTGATTAGAAGTGATATGTCAACAAAATGTAAATAATGTTTTTAACACACTGACGCTCGACGACGTCTATAGACGTCATGCCGGTTTTGTCCAAATACACACCCCCAACATTTCCATCTGGTTCAAAATCTTTGTCTCTAACCGAGTCATCACTCCCCTCTGNAGGCAAAATAATAATTGTGTGATTACTCAAAAATATTATGGAAAAAAATATATATGAAAACTATATATATTAGAATGTATGTTATATCCATAAAAAAATGGAGGTATCTAATTACATAAATAATGCATCAGAAGTAACACAACGGGGCAAAGTCACGCACCCGATCACTCACACGGCCGGCGCAACACTGAAACGAGCTGTCAGCCAGTGGCGTGATCTGTCTGGGACAGATGACGCAATACGGAAACAGGAAGTCCAAAACACTCATTAATATCCGACAAACGAAAATTGCAAGAGTAGCTTATGATCGAGGCGTAGGAAGACGTAGACATCGAAATGTACGGAGTATGTGTAGGCTTTCATTCTATATATGTAGACAGGCTCGTAGCAGTCGACGTCTATAGACGTCTGTGCTAATTGGACCAAACTGGAAAACTGAGGCGAGCGTCAAAGTGTTAATGCATTTCATGTAATTTCCTATTCACAGATGCAGTACTGTTTTAAATGGGTAGATGCACATAGAAAAGAGTTAGCTTATTTTGGCCGTGTATTTGCCACAATATTCAAGGCCTGACAAAGTTCCTAGAACTCACACAACACATTTGCCCACTTACTGGAATGTTCTTCTGAGGCTTGGATTCTGACTGCAGGTGAAAACTTCTGACGTATCCTGCCAGTTGTACATGTGAGACGCTTCCATAGAAATAGTTGAATAAAACCTTAGTACCTTGATAGGTACACATGTAAATCACTAGTCCACAATGCCAGAGGCTGTAATTTCTGACGTAAATGGGGAGGCTGCAAGAGGGAGCAGCAGCCCCAGCAAGAAGAAGGGAGGCAAGATGGTGGCCACCAGAGTGCAGATGCTAGACAACTCGCAGCTCGAGCTTGTCGTGGAGGTCAGTCACATTCCTGTGTGAGCTTATCAATTGTGTTGGCTGTTGTCAACACAAGATGACACTAAATTTATTATTGTACATCTGTGATTTCAGGAGTTATTCCCACTTTAGATTGAGTTTTCCAAGTTTATAAATTGATATTTTCTTGATGTTTGTTTAGCATTTTTTTGTTTTCATGTTTATCATATATCAAGGTTCAACTTTAATTTGAAAATTTGGTTTCAGAACAAATGAAGTTTTTGTTCTCAGAATTTAATTCTATATTTCATCCAGTTTTAGTAGCTTTTGTTTCATGTAAATTTATTTATATGCTGTTGAAAGACATGTTAGTTTTTAGGGGGTTATTGATTTTACCATATGCAAAGTTATCTAAAGTTTGATAGAGTTGATGTTCTTTGAAATTACTTCCAATGATGCTATTGCTCTTAATGTTCTGGCTTTGACTATTTGATTTGCCATTTTCTGAACACTGATTCTTTAGTTATGAGTGTAGTCAGTTATTGTGAATATATGTCTTCTCAATGGGGAATACCTTTGTTGTTGAATTAAATCTGATTTTGTGTTTCAGAAAAAATCAAAAGGCATGGACATTTTGGAGAAGGTAGCTGACCATGTCAACTTGCTGGAGAAGGATTACTTTGGCTTGACCTTCAGAGACTCTCAAGGCACTCTCAACTGGCTCAACTTGGATAAGAAGGTAGCATTTTGTCCCTTGTGTCTAGAGCAAGGGTTTCCAAACTGTGGGTCATGACCCCAAAGGGGTCAAGAGCCTTTTTCAGAGGTTCATGGTGGGTCCAACTGTATGTACACTATTGCTCTCTCTGCTATGATTTATATTTAAAATCTATCTGTGCCATTGAAAATTGGTGCATTTTCATAAGGTTTATAAATGGGAGGGTCATGATAGAATTGGTACTGCTGAAGGGAGTCACATACTGAATAAATTTGGAAAGTGCTGGTCTAGAGCTTGCCAGCACTTGAATTTTCCCAGCAATTTATTTCATAAAAGCCTGAGCAGCATCACTGCAACTGATGGCATGAATTTGTGTGGCATTCCTGTCACGCCTATAGCTTCCAGTGTGTGAAAGTGATGTAACATAGCACACAAAAGCTGTCTTAAGCAGTTAAAAACTTTACAAAAAGTTAATTGTGGACTTGCTATTAAAAGATACTAACACTATTTTCTTAGCTGTTTAAAATAGGTTATCAAGACATAAATGGTCTTGAAAAGTTTTTCTTTTTTTCTTAAAATTATACAGATCACTGGACCATCCATGACCTGTTGGGTCAAAAATGTTCTTAATTTTCCGAGCAGTGCTTCCTAATTGGCATTTATTTTTCTATTTTCTTGGCTTGGTAGATTCAGTTTTTTTCATCTGTTCATTCCTTTGTGCTAGTAGGTTCTTAGTGGAATTGCAAAAGTTTCTTTTTCCTATCTAAATGCTGTCAGCTCTTACAAGAAATGAATTGAAAACTGGAGCTATATGCCAATCTTGTATAGAATCAAAAATCCAATGAAAGTAAAAAAGTAAAAAATCTTATAAAGTTTCTAATATTTCGAATTTTTTTAAAATATATGATACTCTACTAATTCGCCTTTATTTCCTAGCAAATATTTATTGCTTCATTCACTTCAGTCCCTCTGAACCATAACCATGATAGGATGGGAAACCTCTTGTCTAATTACTGAGAAATGCGTTATTGAACTTCTGCCCAATGTTATTACTGAAAAGCATGCACAGTAACAAACCAGCAAGCAATATGATCAATTTTAGTATTCCACTATATACCAATTCACCGTCGTTTTCTTGGTTGGTCTGTCTCTGTGATACTCTTAAGGATTTAGAGAAGAGAAGATTCCCGGGTCCGTATTTCTAAACTAATTGCGAGTGTGGCAGATGAGGCCGTCCCTATCAGTAATACTGAAAATGACATTATTTCATGTCAGAGTTTCTGTAAATAAGAGGGCATCTCAAAAACTCAAAATCATTTATCCTGCCATTTCTAACTTTTAATGTGTTTACTAGTGATGTATAGATGATTAACCTTTGTTTACTTCAAAGCTTAGCTTGCAAGACCAAATTTTAAGGACAAATTAGAGTTCATTTATTGAAGGGGCTTCATGAATGTTTTAAGTAATGAAACACTTTGCTAAGCTTTGTGTTGGTATCTACAATGTAAGCATTTGCTAATGAGAGAATACAGCAGCCACCCCCCTCCCCCCCCCCACTGCACGGGTGTACGTGTGTGCAGGTGAGCAGTCAGCTGAAGGGGCCATGGGAGCTGAGCTTCCACGTGAAGTTCTACCCTCCTGACCCTTCACAGCTCGCTGAGGACATCACGCGCTACCAGCTCTGTCTGCAGGTGTGTTCCGTTGGTTTGGTGCGTGTTGTGTGCCATCTACATGGTCTCTAAATGTTGTCTCTAATCTGCATGTACTATTACATTGAGGGCTTGTTTCTCAAATTTGATGTGTATATTGAACTAACTAAAAATACTAAGTTTTAACTGCATATTGTAAAATTTTCATTTTCTCTACCTTGTGTGTCAGGTTTCTTTCATTGAATACTGGACATAATTTCCATTTATGCACGTTAGTAGTAAGTTTTATTTCTA
Source organism: Orchestia grillus (assembly GCA_014899125.1). NCBI lineage: Eukaryota > Metazoa > Arthropoda > Malacostraca > Amphipoda > Talitridae > Orchestia > Orchestia grillus. The sequence goes on along the minus strand of VOMN01068986.1, from coordinate 2,975 downwards.
TAGTGTGTCAGCTTTGTTTGATGATCATAGTCATCATGCAACAACATGAGCTTATTTTATTGCCTCTCTCTCTCTATTACGGTGCAGATTGTCGAATTTGCCGCGCCATTCTGTAAAAAAAAAGGTCTAAGCCATGGACGCCATTTGCAAGCTAATGAATGCAAAGAATTATTTGAAGACTTTACCAAGCAGCCCACCCCATCTCTTGTTGCAAAATTCCTTGTAACATCACACCTTGACACTCTAGTATGCGTTCTTGTCAGGTCCGCCAAGACATTCTATCAGGCAAGCTGCCGTGCTCGTTCGTGACGCACGCGCTGCTGGGGTCGTACCTGGTGCAGGCGGAGGTGGGCGACTTCGACTCTCACGAGCACACCAGCACCCGATACCTGGACAGCTTCGTCTTCGCCCCCGAGCAGAGCCCCGAGCTGCCTGAGAAGGTCATGGAGCTGCACAAGACGCACAGGTCAGAGTCCTGGCCTCCTCGGTGTTAAGTCCAAATTAACTATGTGAGTTAGTGTCGCTGAACCTCGGCAGTTGCGCAGTGTCAATCGTATTTTTTTTGGTTTCTTTAAACCTCGATCTTTATGAAGTGCACCCACGGAGCTTGAGTGCAAACCGCAACGTGGTCTTCATGTATGCATCTATTAGTGCGAAGGTTAGCTGTTGTTAGGGTATTACTGTATACATTGGAGTAATGCATGATCTGCCTGGTTGTAGACTCTCATGGGAGGTGGTTTAGCTGGGCATATCCTAGCGGCATTCTGGCGATCTATGAAAAGTTGCTCTATTGTTGAATATATGGTTCAATTTAAATTCAGCTTTGTGATGAAAATTGGCGATTGATTGACAGAGAGAGTAAGGAGAGACAAGTGTTTGTAACCTAAGGGGATAGAGAAGATTAATATGTAAAATTTATAACTTTAACTGCATAAAAAATTACTGTGTAAATTGTAAATGAACCTGAAACTGATACGGTTCCCTCGTTGTTAAGGAGGCAAATAAACGAAATAATAAAGACACTGACGACCACTTAGTGAAAGTTATACCTTTTAAAACTAACATACCTCTGCTGAGATTGCCTGAGGTGTTTGTAGTAGGTGAATTTAAGAAATATTTAAAATGATGATAATGCTAATCATTGTTCCATGGCTGCAGAGGTCAGACACCTGCAGAAGCTGAGCTCCTCTACCTGGAGAACGCCAAGAAGCTCGCCATGTACGGCGTGTCCCTGCACCCCGCGCAGGACAACGAGGCTGTCGACATCATGCTGGGGGTGTGCGCCTCGGGCCTGCTCGTCTACAGAGACAGGTGCCTGCAGGCTGGGTTATTTCAAATATTATAGCTAAGCATCCTATGTGTGAGGGCAGAGGTTCCTATTAAGTCTGTGTGTAATGGGTTAGCCAAGTAAAGCTAATCATTACAGAGAAGGTGATGTTACGTTCAAAAAGGGGGAGGTGTTAATGAACATTTCTAGCCAACATGAAATGGAAAAGCTGGGGCCTGCTGTTGTGTACAAGAGGGAGGTGAGGGTTGGGTAGGATTTTTAGGTAAAGCTGAGTAGGCGTGAATGACGCTGTAGGAGAGTATCGGGTGTAAAGAGATGCAGATAGAAGAGGTAGTGACAGAACTATCTCATCGTAGGTATGAGGGGATTTCGGGGACATCACTTGTAAATTTTCATGTTCATATTTGTTATTCTTCATTTCAGGTTGAGAATTAACAGATTTGCTTGGCCTAAGATTCTGAAGTTGTCTTACAAGAGGAACAACTTCTACATCAAGATCAGGCCAGGAGAGTTCGAACGCTACGAGTCCACCATCGGCTTCAAGCTCGCCAACCACAAGTCCGCCAAGCGCCTGTGGAAGACCTGCGTCGAGCACCACACCTTCTTCAGGTCTGGGCCAATGTAGTTTAGCGAACACTTTGCCACCACGGCAGAGTTACGACGCAGTTTGCATCTGGTGTGGGAAAACAATGATATCTCCCATGTAGTTTTTTAATTTTATCTTCACTAGGGGCAATATAATCGGTAGTCCACTACGATTCTTGGTGTAGCCCTTCAGGGAGTCTGCTCATGTTGCTCGTTCGGCCGCCGTAGTGATGAGCCCCTTGCGGGAAATTAGCCGATAAAAACAAGGAAAGAAAACCAGTACGTGAACAAATACAAGCGAAGCAATTCTTATTACTTTCCCTACCAACTGAGCAGGTAAGGATTCATGGCGGCATGCGGCCATCGGGTGTACGGACAGTGGCATCTGAAAAGAAAGCCTAATGGGTTTTGTTGTAGCTTAGTTCATGGCGTGCTGCGTGTAACAATCCCTCCTCAGAAGTGACCCAGAGAGTGCTGTTCAGTTTAGTAGAGCATTTATTTCTGGTGCTTTTCCTGGGATGGGTGATGCTTGCTGACGCTCATTCTTAAGCCAACTCCCATGATGGAGATATAAATAACTTAACTCGCGCAGCAGTACTTGTGCACGACTAGTTTTTGACTCAAACTTTCTTTCATTGACAAGTTCTAGCGCTGCCTTCGGGAGTAAACTGCAAAGTCGTAATAAAATATCGAGGTAGCTACGTCATGACTAACGTCGCTCTACTTGCCAGACTGATGACCCCCGAAGTGCCGTTCAAGTCGGGGCTGCTGCCACGGCTGGGGAGCAAGTTCCGCTACAGCGGCCGGACGCAGTACCAGAGTCGCATGGCCGCCAGCCTCGCCACCAGACACAACCCCGCCTTCACCCGCACCCTCTCCGGCAGGAAGATGTCCTCACGCAGCATGGACGGTACGGGCCTGTCGTTTTCTGTCCATGTGACCCCTCAACACTTCCTTTCTGATACTCAGTTGTGATCCTTGAAGCAGCAAGTGACGTTTTATTGAGCCTCGAGCTGTCACTTCCTCAGCCCATCTTCTGCTCGCCCCTACGGTATGGCGTTCTGCTCGCCCCTACGGTAGTGGCGTTCTGCTCGCCCCTACG
>VOMN01068970.1:0-14187 GCA_014899125.1 Orchestia grillus | reverse complement strand
ACTAACACCACGTGTGACAACGTTTCGGCATCGTGCAGGTAGCACGGAATTTCCTAATGCTCTTTCGGCTATTTATTTATGTAAGCCAACAACAATGATAACCTGATTATATCTAAGCTATCAAATAAAAAACAAAACGGAAATTTAAGGAAAGGTGACACTAGCCTCTTTGTCTGGTATTAGAGACAAAAAACACCATTCGAAAGTGAAGGTAAATACGAGATCAGGTGTGAGAGCCACGCCAAAATGAATTTATAATCGACGAAACATTTGAAGTTTCGCGACAAAAATTGGGAGTTCGCGCCCAATAATTATGAGATAAAAAAAGCAAGTAGACAACCTAAGAAAATGCTGCTAAAAATATTTTGTTGCTAATTGTTTTATGCCAAGAAAGAAAAAGAGAAAAAAAAATATCCGATTTACTTCGAATCATATTAATTACGTCAACGATCTTTTATCAGTAACTTAACTTCATAATCACCTGGCTAGGAATGTCATGCCCCACATGCTACAAACGGAATGCACCTGTAAACTCAGTCTCACAGAGAAAAATCTTTAATAAAATTAAACTGCTGATAAAATTAAACAGCTAATTGTTTTATGCTAATTGTGGCTATACACAAAAAAAAATACGGAAATTCAAAAGGAGGAATTATTCGTACGTTGTAAAATTAATTGTGCTGTTAAAACTCACGTTAAGCATTATTCAGTATCAGTAAAGATAAACAATAAGGCTTCGAAACACATTAATGAAGTCAAGCTAAATAACTGAAACACAGAAATAAATAACGTCTACGCTTGTCACCGGCATGTTTGCCATGGCATCAAACACTCAGAATCGCCGTGATTGAATTATTCAAACTACTCTGTACACTGACACGAGTAATATATGTAAAGATTTGAACAGTAATTTGTTTCACACGCACAGCTAACTTCTACGCTACCACAACCTTAAAAAACAAAGCACTTCTTATGAGTAAATTCTCATGCTGCACCTAGATTTTAGATATGAAAATGATATGACATATAAATGTTACCGTAATAATCTAGGAAATACTTCAGTTATTTGGTTCATCAATAGGTATGTAAGAATGCAAGTTTATGTCTGAATTTGTAGTTGTAAAATTTAAGAAATGATATTATACATGTATTTATGGAAGGATACATGAAAAATGAAGTAAAAGACGCACACACGTACGTTTCTTACAAATATTACACAAAAAAATTATTGCATGCGTTATTCTAATTCTTATGTGTAAGACGTGCATGGTGTATACGTTTTATCCTAAGTCCTTAATAAAAATTTTATGATTGATGTCGATCTCCGATCACTCGACCCGAGGGCCAAGTCAGTGGTCTGCAGCCGAGCGGTTATTTAAGTTGAGGGAGACTTGAGAGCTACCTAACTGACGGGTTATTAGTAGAAGGAATCTATAAGCCGTGGTAAAAGCCCCAACTGCTTCATATTCAAGTGATAATACGTAGTATTGCCAATGTACTGCAGCAGTAGGTAGCTGTAGTACAGTAGTAATGATAATAATAAAGGCTAATTATAATAGATTGAAGTGAAAAGTTTATACTAATAAGTAAAAGTTTTGATTGGCTATAGTTGGAATGTGAAATGTCCTAGATAAATTTTTAATAACTCAGAAAAGAAAAAAAAGGTAAATTTTGAATAACTTGCAGGTGCATTTTTATATTAAACGTATAAGCTTTTAAAAAGATTTGACTAGACCATTAAAACTAGTTTTCTATTGTAAATGTTGTCTGGAGCATATTGGTAGTGCTCTAGTATTTTCCTCTTTGAGCCATAAGTCTTATGAGGTTATGCCGTTTGGCCATAGATTTATAGGCTTATTAATTTTATTGATGTACAGTAGGGGTATTTTACTTCTCTGCAGGTTGAGAATCCAGGGTAATTGAATGCTTAGTGTATCTAATACTGAATTGAAAGTGACTCAGGTGATGGCTTGAGAATTTTCTTGGCAAGTTTGATTCACATACACTAAGTTAATTTAAAGAGCCACCTAGTTGAATGATGAATGGTTACTAGAACAAGATATTTTTAGGCTATAATAAAGTTCATCAAACAGCTGTTTGCTCACAATCTAAATTTAATATTTAGTTTTCTAGTGTATTGCTGCTGCCATAGCATAAGCAGCAGCAATAGCATTCAACAAAAAATATAGTCAAAATGGAATAGAAATGCTGCAAATAATTTTTGAATTATACTATTTTTATTTTTGGTTGTGTTTCTCATGAAACACCTAGTATAATGAACAGAAGAAATGTAAGAAGAGCAACAAATCAAGATGAACACAAATGTGTCAGATGTGTTTGAGCTGAAAAAATTAAACTTTCCAAGTTGAAACAAAGAAATGTTATCAGAGGAGCAGGAATTTGAAGGTAAAAGGAAAAAAGTTTTATCTGATAAAAGAAATAATTGAAAAAGAACAAAGCTACATGAATGAAGAAGACATACATATGCTTAAGCAAAAAAATGAAACAGGTTAATAAAACCAACTCAAATGAGAAGAAACAAAATATCTATCTTGCAAATGCTAGAAACACTAATGAAGGAAAAAGAGCAATCATGAAAAAGGGAGAACAAAATATTCTACTGTATAATAATAGTTAACATCATTTGTGTTGTCCTTTTTGGCTGGATGCATCTGCCTTGTCTTGTCTTATACATTCCAGAAATCAACTTATCAAAGGATGCAAATGACCAATACTGTTGTTACTTTATGTCTAGCATGTGCACAGTGAACAAATTAGGAGAGATATTAATTCTATGTATTGTTCTTTAGGTTTGCTTAGTTTTAGGAGTGAGATGTCAGTACAGTGCACTTCTGAGTCTTATTTGTAAATGAGCATGAGTGTATGGCCAGTCAAGAAGCATTTACTTGCATTGTATTTGGCTAAGAATGGCTAGTGCCTTGCCAAGGGAGCTTTGTTTTGGCCACTGCTTTTGTGTTTCACTACAAGTGATTCCAAGTATATATTTTCTGTAGATGGTAAAAATGTTTATTTCTTCAATAAAACAGTAAAATAGGCCAATTTCATTGTTATAATTTTAATTTTTTTTTTGTAATATGATTGTTACAGGTAATGAAGTTTCTTGTTAACCCCCAGCACATCATTTAGTGGCTAGCTTGTAGTGTTCTGCCTTTCAGACATAAGTTTGTCTAAAATATTTCTGTGAATCAAAATTTTAAAAATTTATTTGTAACCAATTGTGATTTTTCTGTCTTTTATTTGTGTTGCATAGAAGTAGTCCATAAAGTAATTCTTAATTTTGAATTATACATTGCAGAAAAAAGTGGCAGAGTTATTGCCATCTGTGGTAGTATGATTACATACCTTGACTTGCCTCGTGGTTAGAAAAATACTGGTGTCATGTTTAGTGTCTAGCATCTGAGTGGCTCTCAATGAGCCTGTAAGTAACCCAGGTTGTGATTGTAATTCTAATAATTATCAAGCATCACCAAAATGGAAACACTAAGAAACTTACTTCAGTCTACCTTTTTAAATAGGTAAGTTTGTTATTGTCATAGTATGTAATTCCAACATGATTACCTTCTCATATTTATGATAGTTGCTAATTTATGGAATCACATGCCTACAATGGTGTGCGTTTGCCCTACAGCCAACTCATTTTTAGTTATGGTAGCTAATGTGTAAAATTATGATGCTGGAGTATATTAAATCTGTAGATTTCTTTCTGTAACATACCATAAATGGGATTTTTGAAAAAGTTTGTTGATGGTTATAGAATTAAATCTGTGATGTAATTGCAACTAAAATTTAATACTAAATGTTCAAAACTAATCATTGGAAGTTCCATAATTATTAATTAAAATTTAGTTTTCTGATTTTTAGTTTATAACCTTATTTCAAGAAATTTATATTCCACTTGTATCTTATATAAAATTGCTTATTATTCCAATAATACTTATTCAATTGACCAATGGACTGTGTTTCAGCCGAACGCACAGAGTTGGCGTGTGCAACTCTAGTGTTGTTGAAAGTGAAGGTCGCGTGTGGGTCGAGGTTGGTGGTGATGGAGGGAATGGCAAGCAGAAAGACGGCCTGAAGTTGCGGGTCACACACCTTCACCCGGAAAACCCTGTGATTGCTCCTGCTCTTGAGAGCTACCAACTCCAGCATCAGACTCAGGACTCAGGCTTGCCTGCTGATAATGTAAGACATGAAATATACAGTACATGCTTGCATCAAGGGATTCCATACAATAAAGGTATCTGAATTTGCATAACTTGATTGATCTGTATAATTCCATGAAATTACTGTTTGATTGCTCTTTTGGGCAGGTATGTACGTACTTCAATTTTTTAAAACATTTAATGTTGCCCATAGTACCAGCATTATTGGATTAATGTTTCCCATTTTAGTCTATTTGTGCAAGCATCAGCTGCATATAGAAGGAAAAAATCATAACTAAGTTAAGGGGGTTATAATATTAGAACTTTTTTCATCATTTTATTTTATATCCTGTTAAAATTATGTCCAATATTGAAATTAATCTCCTCAGGAGCATAGGATAGGCCATAGGGCTAGTGGTTAATTATGTTTGTATATCCTATGCTATGGAGACAGACATCCCCAGGGGGACACCATTAGGTTACCTCAGCTGTAGGTAGGCCTTCAGAACTTTTATCTTTCATGCCTACTTTGCTTCTTTTCATGTTTATGCCTTCTGTGCTGATTATTCTTTATCTTTTCTTTCTCTTCTTTCTTTATTAACTTACTGTTTCTATGCACAGGCAATCTTGTGTGGGAACACACCTGTGCTTAGATTCAAAATTTTCTAGTCTTTAATAAATGGTCCCTTCTTTTTGCTCTCTCATGATTGCCTTTGGTGTGGCTAAAGAGCTTTGAACTAACTAATAGTAATGATACTAATTGTAACAATTATATTAAAATTAGTTGTACAAGTCTTTTCAAATTTTGAAGAATAATTTTTTAATTTATGTGTGTTTGCTTGTTCACTCATTTCTATTTTCTGCTCTTTGCATGGTTGAAATTTTCCAAGTTGGATATAATCCCATACACTAATTATATAATTATAGGTTGGTGTGTTTGCATTGCTTACAATTTACAGACAGAAGTAAACTTATTCCTATATGAATGTTCTCATTCTTGTGCCTTTTGAATTCAAAGTGTATGAGTTAATTTCTCATGTCTGTCCTACAGCACCATTACTCCATTTATAATTCATCTTATCTGACTGGTTCTTGTTAGAACCTCTTTAACTAAATCAAAATTAGCTCAAAACTTTTATTGCATTTCTCACCAGTTTTATGTCCTGGCAGTCCCCAACTTATGAACATTTGAATTAAAATCTTATGTTCTCACAAAGTCGATCTCAAGTTCCACAGGCAGCAGCAGAGGCAAGTAACAGTAGTGAAGGTGTGCAGTGTGAACAAAAGCTCTCATGGTACCTCATTGCCCCCTTTTGGTTGTACATTGTGCACTTTTCAGTCCATGTTTATCAGCTGTGCTGCCTTATGCAGTATGTCACTCAAGAACCCAAACCGAGTATTTTTTTCTCTGTATCAGTAATACCATCATAGGAATACCATAAGCATTTAATTTCTAGCTATAAAATCAAATTATTGCACATCACCACCACAAATGTTAGCTGAGTCACTACAATACAACCAAAGTAGACATTCTAAAGAATAATCTACTTATGATAAGTCGGGTTATGAAGAATATGAAAGACAATTGTCAGAAATGCTTTGATAATGATGGACGTCAAGTCAATTAATGTCTTATGTTTCAATTTATTTTTTATTAATAAACAATAATGGTTCTTATTTGATTTATTAATACCTTTTCTATAGGTTAATTTGAGGGATAATTTTGCTAGAAATTAAATGCTTATAGTATTCTTATGATGGTATTTCTGATACGGAGAAAAAAATACTTAGTTTAGGTTTTTGTGGAACCTTCCGTATGGGTATAACATGAAATTATAATTTTGGCAATTTTTATTTTAGCAGACTTTAGCCAGTCATGCTTCTATTTTGAACATTTTTGCCCATCACAAGGGGTTATGAAAAGTAATGTGCCCTATAGTTGAGGGATTACTGTCTTTGTATATTGTTAACAGGTGTCCTTAGCATCAGAAGAGGACTTTTGGTTCAACCACTGGCAAGGGCCTGACATTAGTCCTCCTGAGACAACAGCTCAGGCCAGTACCCTGCGAGCATCTTTTCGCTGCAACACATGCAACAAAAAGGTAACTTCAATTTTCCTTACGACATTATTATTTTGATTGTATATATACAATGTTTTGTAAAGTGCTGAAATTCTTTAGCTTTTATTTAATGTGTAGCTTTAAACCCTTCCCAATGAGGTTTTCTCCTGAAAATACACAATTTTAAAATAACTTTTTTTTGCATGAGATGCATATGCTTGGGAATGGTTGGTTTGTGCATGAAGGAGAGATGAGTAAACTTTTGCCAAAGTTCATGCCAAATTGGAAAATTTGAGTTGGGTAAAAATGGGTTAACTCATCTTTATGCTGAAAGGAGTTAATCTTAGTTTAGCGAATTTAAGAAAAACTGTCTGTATCGCCCGATTTTTCAGGTAGCCACAACAGAATCGGTGTCATCTGGCACAGCAGATGGGGCAGAGTCTCCAGTCCTGGCCCATTTGTCTTCCATCCGTCGTTCTCAGATCAAAATGAAGGCTGTCAACACAAGCCTCAGCCCCCCTCGAGCGTCGCAGCAGACTTCATTCGTCCTGGGACTATCGCCTGTTACCGACCCATCTGACTTACAACACCTCTCTGGGTCAGCAACTAGACATTCACTCCTCTCAATTTTTAAACACATGCTTCACATTTCAAACTACCAGCCATGGTTTGTTTTCTCAGGGACTCGCATTCTTTCATATATTTCTCGATGTGTGAAGATACACAAATGCCACTCTTAATGTTCAAAACTATATTAAATATCTCATGTAATTTAGCCCTTTTTCTATCCATTTTCAATTCTTGAATATTTTTAAATTCATTGGTACTTCCATATTGAAGTTCAGTTATATCACTAGGGACTCTTTAAAACAACAACCAATATCGGATGATCAGTGTAGAGCATCAGGTTTTGTTCACATGCTTGCAAGACTGGCAGCACCCTAATTTACTGCCGCGGTAAATGTTTTTCTTTTGCTGTTCAGCATTTCCAGTCTTAATTAGTAAAAACAGGACTGAAGCAAGTGAAAAATACTGTATCAGAACTAGTTCTGATACAAAACTTATTCTGTCGATATTTTGAGGAAAACTTAGCACATCTTCTCCAGTTTTGATGTGGAATTCTCATGGGATGATAAATTTCTTTGCCTCCTACTGTACTCTTCGTCCTTTTGGTAGGAGTGTGGAGCTTGAAAGAACATTTCCATTTCTAGTTCTTGAGCCTTGTTTTTTAGAATTATAGCTTGTGACTTCATTTTAATATTTTCACTTACAGCAAAAAAGTACATTATTTTCACACAGCTCCAAAAATAAAATGTTTGAACAGATATCGGGATGATAAAATCATATTTCATTTGTAATAGTCCTCACATTGCTTGAAGCTGTTAAGTATAATCTTCAGTATTGTAGTTCATGAATATCAAAATTTAAATCGGGACCCAGTCAAGGAGCTACAATTTTAAATCACGCAGGTCCAGCTCCACATCCCTGCATCTCTCTCTCCTCATTGAACTCCCGCACCTCCTTCGATTTTAATTTTTATTTGTTGTTTAGTCAGGAACAAAGAACCTTAACCTCTTCCCACATTTTGTGCTAGAGAATAGTTTTACTTGCATGACGATCGCTGTTACATGTGACAAATTGCTGCTTTTAGGCGTGAGAGATGAGCGAAAAAACTGCTTTTAACCCTCGGATGGTATCCTGTGTTTGACAGTTGCGTGAAGGAGAGACTTTCCGTCTCAAATCCACAGGATAAAAATGGAAGGCAAACTACGGGGTGGGCGGAACACGAGGTTGCCATTAAAGGATTTAAGATATACGATCTCGGTAATTCATTAGCGACATGATGAGTTGTAAGCTTCATTTTGTGCGTTTGGTGTGAGCAGCAGCGAGGAGCATCTGTCGGCAGTGGAGCGTGTGCTGCAGCACGAGCTCCGCACAGACAGCTCTCTCTTCTTGGACGACGACGTGCCCGACTGCGGGGACCGCGACTGCGCTGTTGCTGCCGACACGTCCGAAAACCAGGCAGTTGTGCTGCCAGACGTAGGGTCCCCTTGGCGCAGCAGGTCCTGTCCGTGCAGCCCTAAAGCCGCAGCTCGGACGCTGCTCAGGGACCCAGAGCTGGACGGTGACAAGCGTCAGTCAGTTCACTACAGAAGTAACAAGTTTTCCCTGAGTGGTTCCCTGCTGGCCATACACAGGCAGGCCTCTAGTTCTTTGCGGAGCTCCGCGTCTAAAAATGGCTCCTTGCACAACAGTTTGAAGCTCAAGAAACGGAAAAGTTACAGCTCCATTGATGAGGAAGATGGTTCAAGTATCTTTTCTGAAGGGGAATTGAGCTGCGAGGAAGCTTCGAACCGAGGCAGTGGGGTTAAAAAACCTATCCGTGCGAGTCACTCTCTTCCCGCCCTCAAGTTGCAGCGCATTTCCATGTCTCATCATAGCGAGGCGACTGTGAGGGAGGAGGTCGGCGACTTCTCCGGTCAGTGGCACCTGGATAGCCCGACGCCGTCCACTGACGGCCTCTCGCAAGAAGGTGACGCCATGCTTCAAGTTCCTGAAAATAAGTTCTCTTTTTTGCCTGACCTCATTCCTGGTGCTTCAAACGCACGTCCTGCTGGGCCTGGCCAAACGCCAGAATTGCAAAAAAAGTTTGGTACCACTTCTGTTAATGTTAAAGAAGGATTTATTAATCTTGGATTCGATGGACACGGTGAAAGCTCTGACGCTCCTGATGATCCGTGCGGGGATGATCAGCAGCTTCATGCCGCCCAAGAAGCTCGCGGATATGAAGCTGCACCAGTCCAAGTACCTTCTCCAATTCACAGCATGTCCGTGGGGTACTTGACGTCGCCCAAGCGAGACGTATCTGGTTTTGACGTCTCAGTTTCAAGTTTGCACATAACTTCACTTGATGCTGCACAGCCTGTTAGTGAAGTTGTGACGTTATCTAATCCCTCTTTTTCTAGCGAACTTACGAGCTGTGCATCTTCGTGTGACTCATACTCTGCGCCACTATCGAACATTGCGACGGCCCCATCGACAGCTCCGTGCTCTCCATCAGCTCTCCGGGTGAGGGTGATGGACCAGCCGCTGCTTGTGCCTCCTGCTCAGCGCATCCAGGCCACGCTTCCTCTGAGCCACGATGGCGTTAGATCTCCAGGCAGACCTAACACCTTGTGCCTGCAAACTGGAGGCTTGGCTTCAAATATTCAAGTTCTTGATAATGAAAGCTTGAGGCCGAGTATTCAAGTGGGTCAAACTGAAATTTTAGGACCAAGCATACAGATTATCCAAAGTGAAGGGTCAGAGCCAGCTGCTTTGTTGGGTTACAATGAAAGTTTGAAACTGAATATTCAAGTTAATCAGAATGATGTATTGAAACCAGGCTCGCTTGTTGTCCCATTCGACGTGGGTAAGAATTTAGTGAAGAGAGCCGATTCTACAGCTCCTGCAGACCACGATCAACAGCAGCTCCTGGAACTTCAAAAGCAGCTGATTGCCTCTGAAGGCACCGTCGTGAAGAAGACAACACAGTCGAACACAAACCCCCGGTGTGGACAATTGGTAGACCGTCGTAAAGAAGGTTGGCAGCCGCCTGCCGCACCCGCCGCGCCTCCTGAAGTAGAAGAGGAGATTAGCCCCAACCTGACGGAGGCGCGAGCTTTAGTGTACTGGTGGCAGCAAGGGCACGACACTCTTGATGGTGTTGAGAGTACTAGTTACACGAATGACGAGTACTGCCTAAAGCAAGGCCAGTGTGGCGGCAAGGTGTGTATTTTTTTGGCCATGTCTTGCAATTGAATTTTTGTTTAATTTCAAGCTAGAGAAGCTAGCACAGTTTTATAGGTGTTGGTCGAGTCGGTGGGTTGTTGCTTGTGAGGTGTGCAAAATGTCGTCTAAAAGTTCCAGATTTTTTACATATTGTACAATATTCATGATTCCAGCTCTTAAATATTTACCATTCGTAAAGTTTGAACCAGCGAAAAAAATGTTTTGTGTTCTTCTAATAGTAATTGTTCACTCCAGCAAAAATGTTCACCCGAAATTTCGATTGTTTATTTATTTGTCTAACGGTTAATAGGATTTTTGGGTGTTTATTGAAAGAAAGCCTGCTTGTTCTTATCTAGTGCATAAGCGTTAACATTCAGTGAATATATATTGTATGTTCTTTCAATGAACTTGTTCCCCTCAGGAGGCATAGGGTAGGCCATAGGCAATAGGGTTTATGTTAGTTAGGTTAGCCTAACCTATGCTATGGGGATTCGCGAACCCAGGGGGACTATTAGGTTACCTTAGCTCTAGATGGGTCGTGGAGACTTGTCTTTCTTGTTAGCTTTGCTTTTTCCATTTTTGTGCCTTCTCCGTTGATAATTCTTTATCTTTTCTTCCTCTTCCTCATCTTGCTGTTTCTATGAGCAAGGAATTCTGTATGGGAACTCCGGTGCATAAATTGTGTTTTCTACTCTTCATAGTGAACGGTCCTTTCTCTCCGCTCTACTCTTATTTGACTCACATTTCATGTAGTCAGAAAGGTTTGAGCTAACTAATATGCTAAAGTAATCTATGATCTTGTTTCTGGAAAAGCAATATTTTCTGCCAACTGTAATTTACTATTTAAAGTGCACACGTTGAAAGAAGGCATTACCTGCTGATTATTCAGAGTAAAGGAACTGGCGTCTTCAAGGGACACTGTTATGTTACCTCAGCTAGGCTTTTGGAAGTTCCGACTTTCGCGCTCACTTTGCTTTTTTCTATATTTACGCCTTTTTCACTGACTAATCGTTACCTTTGTTTTCTTTTCCTTTTAACGTTGCTGATTCTATATGCAGGAAATCATGTGTGGGAGGGAATACACCTTGTGCGTCGATTCCACGTTTTCTAAAGTCAATACTATATGGTCCCTTTTTTGCTCTCTTTGGATCACATTTCAAATGGAAAGGAAGATTTAAACTAACTCGTGATCTAATCTTATTTAGAATAAATCGCCTTAGTTACACTTTCTGCGAAGCTGCTATTTTTCTGAGGGATCCACCCGTGGGTCACATCGCAGGAAGCGTGTTGACCCTCTACTGCGCCTCGTATCACATCTAATTTGATTTCTTGAAATGATTAAGGCCTGTCTGAACTACCTCAGAGTTGTTTTCCTTATTATTCAAAAAAGGGGTGCCGTAAAGGATTAAGTTTTGATGATTATGATAGTTTCTGAACTTCATTTCGAACTGCCCTCCAGCGTCTGCCGCTGCTGATGTTCGTGCACGGCGTTGGTGGCAGTGCTGACGACTGGCACCACCAGCTGTGGTACTTCGTAGCTGCTGGTTACGAGGTACGTCTGGTGGTACCACGTGCCTTCCTCACAGCTGGTAGGTGGTAGCCCACACCACCAATTATGGTAGTTGCAAAGCTTCAGGAGTGTAATATTTTAGTTATTAACTTCCCGTGTTACAGCCAGCCGTTATTATCCTGCGTCAAGCGATGCAGGATAATAACGGAAACGAGCGTTAGAGAAACTCGGGCATTCTGCTAATGTGTGGAACATTGACGAGGGCACCAGGCAGGCGTCCCAAGAGGAGGGCGAACGACGCTCCAGCAAGAGTGCAAGCCTAGGACGAGTATGAGCAATGCTCACCGACGCAGTAGAACAACGTCACGCGGCAGTTCTACTGAACGGGGCGCAACTGAAGAGCTGTTGTTCGCTAGAACCGTTCCAGCACTTCATGTGGGGCGACAGTATAGTCATTATGACACATAATTTTGACGTAGGCTCCCTCACACAGGTGGTGGCGCCAGACCTGTTGGGCCACGGCCTCAGCTCCGCCCCTGACGACGCCGCCTGCTACCGCTTCTCGCGCCTGCTGGAACAGCTGCGCCTCCTCTACGACCTCTTCGTGCCCAAAGGGCGCAAGTGCGTCCTTATCGGCCACGGTTACGGGTGCGTCACAGTCTCGTGCAGGCTTACCTATCGTACAGTGAGGTCTACGCGCAAGAGAAGAAAGAAACTTGATTTATTCCAACCGAGTTGACGTACAATACAACTTTGAATTTTAAATGCTTCATAATTACTGATGCGTGAGTTATGTGAGGAATGTGGGGTGTAAGCTTTCTTTGATAGAAAGCATTCCGTGGTTCTGCGACGATCCATCTTCGGATCCATGACCCAAACGTTCACCTTGTCACTTGGCGTGTGTGGCTGGTGGCGCAACTGTGCCCAGCCTTCGCACCTCATGCGAAGGAAGAGGAGGTGGTTTTCAAGTCGGCATAACGGTCTCTGGTTGTGAAAATGATGATTGAGTGCATTAGCTCTTCTTGCATTTAAGCGAATAGTAAACTAGATTCTGATGAGACAGTGTACACGTTGCCAGAACTTGTTTTAGCCGTGTTGAGTTATGATAGTTGATATTAAAAGCAAAATATTATTCGTATGTGTGTGCAATGCAATCAAGTAACAAAAATTTACTTCGTTGGCACCCCAATACGATAGGGTACCGAAAATGAGTCGCATATTCATATTACTGCTGTAGCTCTGGATCTCTGGTAGGAAACCTGTTGTACCTTGGACCCTTTGTACCCCAGACCTAGTTTCGATTGTAGTCCTCTTTGCAGGTTTCCAAAGAACTATTATTCGTTGTTCAAGTACCTGCCACTAGGGGCAGATCTCAAAAGTACCAGTATCGTTTAACTGCCACCACTGGTTTCCTGCAAAACTTGCAGAGGGCTAAGTCAACACAAGGTCCGAGGTACAACAGGCTGTCTGACGCATCTGCGTTCTGTTTGGGCCATTGCTTTAGCTTCTGTTTGAGAGCGAAGAATTTTTTGCTGGTTTTTCAGCTACGTTGCGGGAAGGTATTTCGCTTGCACTCATTTTTTTATATTATTACTGGCCTTCAAATTTTTCTTGCTTTTATATGCAATAGCCCCTGCCTCGTCACAGGTTAATTTCTATTCTTTCACGCCTACTTTCGTATTGGTTTCTGCTACTCAAGCCGAGTTTCTTCATTAATCTCACGTTTGGTGCAGGTGTGCACTGGTGTCGGCGCTGTCCCGCAGCCGCCCCTCGAGCGTGCCTCTCATGGCTCTGGTGTCCTGTGGGGGCCCCACCCCCCTGCTCCCACCTCCCCCTCACGTGAAGGCTGGCAGTAAGTTTTTCTCCTCTTAATCCAGTCAACACGGCTGGTACGTATGAGTGTGTTTGCAGTTTAATCTGCATTGAAAGAGTCAAGGAATGGTTCGTTCATGTTGTCATTTTGTGCTCAATTGGTGAGGCATGCATGTCTGCTGACAGTCTCAAGACGTACAGAGGTTCACAACTGCTTAGCAGCAAGGGAGCATGTCAAGAAGCCGGTCTACGTTGTGAGGCACATACAGACTCGACGCTCTGGTAGAATTCAACAGCCTCACTTAGGGAGCCAGAGATCTGAAAACCTGTTCTTCTGCTGGAAGTATTAGCCCCTACTGTAACATGTAAATACGTCTAATAACTCTTAATCTGTCAACGGTCACTGTCGAAATAAGTAGACGCCGCGATTGTTGTCGCGTTCATACGGCCACTGTAACCGTGAATGCACCGCCACTACCTAGACAGTAAGCATTAGTGGGTTAATTCTGAACTAATGTCAGAGGCAACTGACAATACGTTTCATCATGGCGATGCAGCTCCTCAGCGCTGTTATAAGGCACACAGTGTACGCAGCTTTGGGTTAGCAGTCAAGCCATTCTGTGCATGTTTGTGGTCGATACGGAAAGGGTTTGCGTGTGAGGATGTAGAATTTGGTTCCAGACTTGTATTCGTGTATTGCAATTAGGAGTAGCTTCATTTGATCTTGATTGCGAGTAAATTCAGAAGGTTGAGAGTTGAAATAGTAGGTATGTGTATCCGGGGATAAAGATCTGGTAAGGAGGTGCCCTCCTTCATTGGTGGGTGCCCTCCTATTGGTGGGTGCCCTCCTTCATTGGTGGGTGCCCTCCTT
>VOMN01068959.1:0-11470 GCA_014899125.1 Orchestia grillus | reverse complement strand
TTTCAGTGGTACGGACACTCGGAATAGTTTCAGTGGTACTGACACTCGGAATATTTTCAGTGGTACTGACACTCGGAAATGACGGACGCAAACGCGCACGACATTATGGTTCACGCGTGACATTATGGCATGGTTCACGCGTGACGTCGGGCGTACACAAAGATTGAAAAAAATACAACGGGATTCATTGATATTTAGCCTCTTACGGCCTAAATTATTCTTAACCATTCTTAAGTTGTGTAAATTCTCGAGTAGTGTACATTCTCGAGTAGTGTACCTGTTTTCAACTGAAGTCGCGTTGATGCTTCGCTGCATGTAAAAGACAAAAATAACAGGAGGACTAAATTCCTTGCTCATAGGCTACATTTTTCGTAGACAAACGCACAGGTGACAGGCGTGAAAGTACTGATATTGAAAGTACCAAATTTGGAACGAAGGGCTGTGGTGGGTTACAAGTAAAAATAAGAGGAATACAATTCATTTAATAGCATGCTCTTCCATTGCACGAAATTTTTAAAACAGCCGTTGAAATAATTCAACATGCACTCATACACTTAGGATGACTCCTAACTTTGACTTCGAGCGTTGCCCCACAAGCGTGCCCGACCTGCGCCTCTGTGGAGATTAATATAATTATATATCAGTCGCGAGATCATCCATTGAGGTTTCGAGTGCCCTCAGGCGCTCGCAAAACCCCGTCTCAGGTCACTTACAGCTTGTGTGCACTTCCCTCTTCATGACGCCGTGTATGTTTTATGAAGTGTACTCTCATGATAAGTACACGTGTGACTCATTTCGGAGTGAACGTAATTTTATTGCTTGTATCTCTTTTTCTAGCGGTAAGATCCGTATCAAGAAAGTGTATCAATCAGCTTCATCATCTACAAGGGAAAATTTGTTTCATACAATTTTAAACTGACAGTTATTTCGCTACTTCTCGTTGGGAAATGCCTCATCATAGATAGTTTTGTGATGAAATACTACTACAAATAGCTCGGTTTCTATATGGTTACTTAGTCAATCCCTTAATTAAAAACAACCTGGGGGTAGAATCTATCAAAGTCATTTTCAAATTAAATTCTTTTGAAACAATTTTAAACAAGCGAATCTTTCACATTCCCAAGATCTTAAGAACTGGAACACCACATCGCGTTTCAAATTGTTACACACGATCATGGCCTGGGCTTAAGTACTTGCTAGACCAACAGTGAGCCAGACAACTTGAAGGCCTTCGCACGATCAATCAATGTCGGGAGATAGTGTCGCAAGACAAATATGGGCATGGGCATAGAATGCTAAATTCGCTTTCTATTCTGGAGTCAGGTCAGAAGTCAAGTGACTACAATCCATCGACTTCCGCCCTGACTCCAGAATAGAGAGCAAACTTCGAATCATTCGATGCTCATATTTGGGTGTCTTCCACACTGTCTTCCGACATTGACTAATCGTGTGAAGGGCCTGTAAGGTGAAGTCAGTGACTCAATCTTGAACAGTGACGCTGAGCCCTGGCTGTCGGAGCAGAAGAAGCCTCTTGAGAGCTGAGGTAAGAGGCTTCCGGCTCTTTGCCACTCATGTTCTGGAGGCCGTGAAGTGGGTAATTGTTCCTCAGGAGATTCTTAATAGATTACGTAGAGGTGACGACGACTGTCGTCTGCTGGCTTGGTCTTCGGGCTCCTTAAAATGGCTGAATAAAACATAGTCGACGGCTGGGAGCTAGGCATGAATCATCATGATTCATGAATCATGAAGAGATATAAGCAATAAAATAACGTTCATTCCAAAATAAGTCACGCGCGTACTTATTATGAGAATAAATTTCATAAAACATACTCTTTTTCCACGTAATTAAGTCTTATTTCCCAACTTCTTTCACTGCAAAACAATCAAAGATGCCCGCAATTCCTATGAATCCTTACTTTCGTATTGCTCTTGAGTTATATTTATTTCTGATTGTAAGGCAGATTTGAAAACTCATAGGCGTAACCACACAAGCACAATTCTAGATTTATATATAATGTTCCCTATTTTTTTTTATTGTTAACGAATTGAAAAACACGGTTTTAACCAAGGAAGAAAACAAAATAGAAAATTTCGTTAGATGGTATTCCCCAACTTCAAATTTGATGCAAGAACCCAACTCGCGTTGACGGTCCGAACGTTTTTGTAACCATGGCAGGGCAATGAAGTATTTTCTGAGACCCCAAAACTGCACAAAGTAGCCCTCTGTGAGTGTCCTGCACATAACATCGTAATTATTAACATTAAGAGCTAGTGATTTACACCAGTACGACTGGTCAATGAACTTATATAAAAATCAATTTCATCATGGAAGGTTTTGCGAATTTCATACTTGTTCTTCAAAGTTTGTGAGAGTTGAGCACGTTTAATCGACAATTAAGTCACCTTACACTACGATACCGGGGGTGCGAGTCATCACAGGTAGCTGAAATTTCCGTTCATAGGGTGTTATTTACACGAATAAAAGCATTACTATGAATACTTTGTGCATGCAATATCAACGTAATTTTATCTGCATAGATCAATTGCATCACAAAAATGTATAACGGAGGTGATTTGATGTTTATAGGTGAGAAATATATATTAATATTATCATATGGAAAAATTTTCTTTGGCACGATATTCATTCTGAACATAAAGCTCAATTCGCATGTACGAAGAACGTTGTTTGAGTGTACCCGCGAAATAATCACTTTTCTTAATTGTTGTAAAGAAGAAATTATTTTTCCATTGACTGCATACAAGACTTGCACAAGTACAGGTGGGGTGAAAACAGGTATTATAGGATATTACATCACATTTTGATCAGCAGCTATGTCTATTGATATTCCTATAAAACACCTCTCTTTTTTTATGCCGGAATATCAAGGGCACCGAGATCTCAATTCTGACTGCAGCTGGTACACGTGAGGCCGCTCTGTGGCATCGCAAATCGAATTTAAAGAGAAAGTTTTTACCTGCCACAAATGCGCAGGAGCACTAATTGTGCTATTGTAAATATATGTCTTTAAGGTAAATTGGACGTATTGATGGCATTAAGAAAATGTGAGAATAAAAAATTTACGACGAGTCCTATAATTATACACGTTATCTAAACATTGAGTGTTACAAAAACGACTGAATAACTCATCGGATTAGCATTGCGGGAACTTTTAAATCTACAATTGAAATCTCATTCGTATTGTGCACATTTCATAAAATTAATGTTCACATTTCGACTCGAGCAGGAAGTTGGGTCTACAATAACTACCCTCCCGCGTCGGTGCAGGGCAGGGCTGTGATCTCGTGTCCATTTGAGAATATCTACTGTCTTTCGCCGCATCTGACCTGTCTTCAATTCAAGTGCTTCCGGTTCACAATGATTTTCTGAGTACATTCTAAATGGCAATGAGTTTTGAAAACTTATTTTGCGCAAGTTTCCAATCTAAACGTTCGTACGAAACCAAATTCCTTCTGATTCATTTCCCTGACAGAATTTCCACAAAATCTCTTAGCACTGATAACCAAATTTGAGCATATTCATAGCTCCGGTAGTAACGCTCATATCAATAAATGATGGTAGTCCTTTTTAAAGTATAAGATAAATTCCTTGATGAGGCTGTAGTAAGCATGACCCGCCCGATGACCTGGACCACTCAGCTTTCTTCCTTGAATGTAGCCTGTCCTGTAAGATGATTAAAATGCACCCTATAATGTTGAATGCTACGCAATTGAATGCAGAATATTAAAACGTCAAGTGCCAGGTTTAAGCCATAGGAATTTTTTTGACAAGTCAGGTTCACAGTGTTGACCAGCCAAACTCTGGTAGAATGCTTGTTTATTAAAATGAATTTCTAGGCAGTAATTATGGCCCCGATTACCAAGCGACCAAAACTGAGGGAGACTTGAGAGTCGAATTAGGCATTAATTTTACTCTAATCGAGAGAGATTTACAGATATTCACTGTGATTTGCGGGAATAGCTCACGAGACAAGATGTTGATGAAGGGACAAGGTAGCTGATGAGCCATGGTAATGGATGAGGAACGGGGTAATTGACAAAAAGACAGGATAATTGACAAAGAAACGGTAATTGATGAAGGAACTCGGAAATTGAAGGTAATTGACGGAAAGACAGGATAACTGGCAAAGAAACGGTAATTGATGAAGATACTCAGAAATTGACAGGGTAATTGACGAAAAGACAGGCTACTAGACGAAGAAACAAATTAATTGTCGAAAAGACAGGGCAATTGACGAAAAAAAGGAAATTGATAAAAAACTGAATATTTTACGAAAGTTTCTTGGGAATCAACTGATATTCATTTCGTTGATAAAAATTAATGATAGCTGACAGCAATTTATGGTAATAGGTGGGGATTTGGATTAATTCACTAAAATTTCATTGTAATAACTTATTAATCGACTGTAATTGCTATTCATGGAAATTCATCACTGAATAAGAACACATCAAGCGTTAGCACACAAATATTTTCTGTAAAATTCTGCTGATAAGAGTCGAGGACTTTCCCTTTTTAACATTCAAAGCACCCAGACGAAATAATGCCGTTCTGACACGCGACGCACACTGTTGACCAGCTTGAAGACTCGAAACTTGAAGACTTGATGCGAGTTCTACAGTCTCTGCACCTGGAAGAAGTTCCGAAGCTGCTTTTTATCTTTTTTTTAGTACTTCCTTTCCCCCGGTAGAATAGTGCCAGTAAATCAATGGTAATTAAGTTTTTGTTTTTGACCAGTGCAACATAAAGCTTTAGGAAAAGTGTCGTGCCGCATGGGAGAATTGGACGTCGATTTCATTGAGCAACTGTCTCGATTGGAGGAACAAGATTTGTACTCCTCTAAAATTTGTAATCCGAATCGAAGCTGAACGAAATTCAGTCTATCATTCTTATGTGATTCGCATGCAAGCTTGCTTCTTCTTTTGAATTTATTTATGCTTCCTCTAATTCGGTTGGGCCTCATCATATGCTTTTAAGATCACTGATAGGGAGTTATACCATTCATACTGAGCTATGCTATGCTATTTACTGACAGTGAGTTGTGCTAATTCATACCCGGTTATGCTTATTCACATTGAGCAATGGTTATTCATATTGAGTTATGCTTATCCATGATGAGTGATGCTGAACCAAATGTCGGGCTACGCTTACTCATGTTGGCTGCTACTCGCTCACGTCCGATTGTGCTTGCACGTGTGAAATGATGACGTATGAAGCAGTGGTCACGCCTTGGACCGCGTGACCAAGTGGTTCTCCAACGGCGTCAGATCAGTTTTGTGAACGAATAAAGAAGGTGGGCCGGGCTTTGCGTGTACATAACTCGAGGTTATGTGTACGCCCTGGTCACTTGTAAAATAAAAACCACATCGGCAATCAGTGGAGATAAGTTGTGTGTTAGTTGCATATACAAATGGTGTGCTTTAAGTGAAACACACGCGTAATAGTTCGGAATGGGTAACTTGATATTTACTTACAATGAAGTTACATACCTTCGCATCATCCGAATCGTCGAAAAATTACCTGGTTTTAGAATCTATGAATGCATATATGATGTATGTAAATCCATACATCTGGTCTTGGTGCTGTAGAGTTTTAATGTAGAAAAATAAAGAAAGGTTGTTAACGATTCCTTGCACTGTCAGTAGCAGAAATGAATGACACTAAAATTTCCAAACAAGGGGAAAAGATTCTCTCCATGATACTTCAACTGCAAGCTTCTTTCACCAACTGTGTACCGACGGGGACTGTTGTTAATACCTTCATTATAAGTGCACAGGAAAATAGCTAGGTACTAGATCGTTATTTAGACCAACTGGTAGTCTGGTTAGCATTATCATTTTTGAAATAGAGGAAGGAGGTGGTATATGGTGGCAAGAGTAGCCTTCATAGGTGACATACATACGGTGGCTAGAGTAGCCTCAACAGATGTCATATGGTGGCTAGAGTAGTGGACGTAGGTTGGAAATGGAGGCTTGAGTAGCCTATGTAGGTGGAATGTGATCGCATTCGCTAGCGTATATTTACTCAAAATACCCTAACCTAACGTAACCACTCTTGGAATGTTAATCAGCTGAATTTCATGGAAGCGGCATATATTATGCATAGTTAGACCCCAAATTACTAAGTAAAAGTAAACTTACTCGATTATTTTCGACACAAATGATTGTACTCAAAGGGTTCATCCTTGAATAGGACTAGGCACATGTCGGCCCTGATACGGGTGTGAAGGCAACGGACATCATCGATAAGAATGTTCCGTCGGTGTACAGAAGTCCTTGAGGGTGTGGGACCTGCTGCGGGAACGTGTGGCACTTTTATAGCGTTCAGTAATTAAATCTACGGAGAAGAGAGAGTTCTTTCGCCAAAATAAACGGATCTCTACTTACTCGTCATGTACAAGTGTAAGCATGAATGCTTAATATAAGCTCCCGGGACAAAAAGGTAGTCACCTGCTACTAACGTGGGAGAGGACCACCACGGGTTCGAATAATTGCTGTAATTCTGTGCGGCATTGAGTCTACAAGTGTCTTAATGTACACCTTGTCAATTTTAAACCACTTTTGCATCAACTGATCTCGTAGAGTCGCCACAGTACTAGGACGACATTTTCAACTCTTTACTTTTCGTTATAGGTGGTACTACAATTTTTTTTATTGGGTTCATGTCTGGGGACTTAGTTGTTCAATCTAAATTCCTGACATATCCTGAATGACAGTCGTGCCAATAAAATCTTTAACGAATTTCCTCGAGAATCCGGTAGTGCAGTCACACGGTCTGTGTAACTGACACTGGCCGTGTAAATGCAGCAACCACGGCCACGAGATATCTCGGGATAGTTCGTTAAACGAACTGTGATTTCCATTAAAAAGAGGTCAAACTACGTACAGTTTTAGGACGTGCATGCAAGGAGTGGCTTGACTCCGAAATTTGGCTTGACTCCGGAAAGTCCACAGTTATTTTTTTATCGATATTCCCATAATAAGGAAACATTTAAATTGGCACATTTGGCATATCAAACGGCCTCAAAGATGTTCTTTGTATGTACAGGGTGGCGCAGCAGCGACTTCACCATTTTGAACGTTTGTAACACTACAACTAAGAGCTATAAAATTGCGTTACATAAGAAATAAAAAAGAAAACTTTAAAGTTTCATCCAGTATCAACGATACGAATTTGAAACATATTTTGTAATCAAAATTTACTCAATTACCATGTCCTAAAAATACAAAAATATAGCACTACCTACCGAGCAGAGAGAGTGCAAAGTTATTTCTCTCGCAATAAATCGTTACAGTACAGAGAAACTTCTCAAAAACATTTAATCAACAAAGGCCTTCCAAAGAGTACAGTATTGCAATGATTTCAAGATTCTCAGATTTCGGCTCAACGGCAGACAAAGAACGCACTGACAGACCGAGATCTGTACGAAATGCATGTGTAATTCAACGTGTTTCGTTGAGTGTTGCAGCAGATTTGAATACGTTGACTAGGCAACGTTCCAGTCATCTAGGAATTTCACGAAGATCATCGCAACGCATCCTAACAAAAGATTCAAAACTGCTTCCATGTAAAATTCTACTAACACAGTTGTTAAAGCCAGGACTTCGCACGTGTATTTCTAAGGCAGACAAATGATGAGACCTTTACGTAGCACCTAATCATGTCTGATGAGTCCATTTCCATATCAGTGGGGATGTTGACAAACAAAGCTGCTGATTGTGGTTTGAAAAAACTCTAGGATAATCCATGAGCAGCCACCGCTTCATGCACAGAAGGTTACCGGCTGGTGTGGCATAACGAGAGCTAAAATTATTAGTCCATACTTCTTCGAGGATTTAGTTGCGACCGTGATAGTGAAAGGAGACAACTACAGATGAATGATACAGGAATATTTATTGCCATAACTGGAAGACTTGACACGCAAAATTTGTGGTTTCAACAAGATGGGTCGACACCACATTCTGCAAGAGAAACCATGGCAATTCATTCAATTTAAAGTTTTTATGACGTTCCAGGGCCATGACGGCTTCCTAATACAACCCCTACATAGAGATACCTTAAAGGAAAGGTTTCATCAATATGTCTAATACGTGACATGAGTCAAAAAACAACTTCAGCGAAGAAATCAACAGAATAACTCCAGATATTTTGGAAAAAGTCAGTGAAAATATTGTAGGTAGAATAAGCGTGTGTTTAAATCATAACGGAGAGCATTTAAAGAATATCATTTTTAAAGAAAAAATTCAAAATATTCTCTTTCATTTCTTATGAAAATGATTTTAATATAGCTGTATTAATTGTCGTGCAATAAGTATTCAAAATAGTGAAGGGACTTTTGAATCCCCCTGTACAAGTTTGAGCTTATGATTGTTTTGCTGTCTAATGCTTTCAAGAGTGAACTCACGTAAATCTAAAGCTTATATCAGTAAACGGCTCGAAAAATAGCCAGTGTTTCTCTGTGTCCCGTTTTTAATCCATGTACCCAGAAATTTTAATCTTCAATCTCGGCATAACAAATTCTGAAAGCAGTGTTCCGAGTTGAGAAGTTCAACTCGATACCTTGAGCTCAGAGACTGTTCAGGCTACAGGATTAACAGCTGGACTTGGAACATCGCTTCCAGAATTTGTTACGCCGAGATTGAAAATTGGAATACGCATAGCGTTCAAGCAACATTCTGAGTTCCGCTGTGTAACACTATAGCCTGCCTAACTCCAGTACTGCGTGTTTGGAATAATTTCCCAGTAGATTACCCGGCTGCCACCACAACTTCTAGAAACTTTGAAGATGCGCTTTATCACTCGGCGCCGAGGCATACTTCAGATACGTCCGAAGATTGCTTGCGATGGGGCACGTGTGTCACACGACCATTGCCCATGAACGATAAACTGAAGAGCATCGTGGGAACCATTGAAGATTACTATTGGCTTACAGTGTTCCCAGATCCTTCGTATCATTGACAGGGTAGCGAGATTTTGTGGTCACGGCCTCGAGTGACACCTGGGTGACACAGCAGCAAAGAATGCTCGGAGAAAGTGGTACATTTTCCTGGGACGCGCCGGGATTTCAAATGATGGTGTATTACGCTGGTGGACCATCATGAAAGTCATCCAAATTACTGAACGGTTGCTGCGGAAAGTCTGTTATCGTCTCTGCGGTCACTCGTAAATGATTACTCTGACTTGAGAGTGCTGTCGCAAATTTTGGTGGACTAGCGTGAAAATGAAAAGAGGTAAATAATGAGCCATGGCTGCAAAGCCTCCCAGCGGGTCCTTTCATGGGATGTAGAAATAGAAAGGAGGATGTAGGGCTGAAATAAAATAGCCAGACCACGTCGCGGCTCTATGTTATGCAATAAATTAAAAAAAATTCTTCCCTGTTATGAATCAGAGGAAGACATATTCAATTTTTTTCTGTATCAAACCTGAAATGCCTATACACATAGACCTGTACACTACCTTCGATAAGAGTACGTAATATAAAGTAAAAATCTGCACTCGCTGTTCTTGATTCAATAATTTTAGAACACAAAGGCTGACACTGACCATTCTTATGTGGAAGTGTTGCGTAACTATTAAATTAATCGTAGGGGGGTAGCGCTCGGTGACAATTTGTGCGAATGCGCGGGTCTTCTGTTTCGAAATTATTGAATCCCCAACAGTGAGTACACTTTATGGTCCCCTTTGTGAATATTGTTCGTTAGGATTCGTATTTGGACTACGCTCAGTGCCTGCGACGTGGGTAGGCAAGGGAACCTGCGCAATCCCCTCGCTCAACCAGGCCGAATTTCATGGTGTAGGAATCGATTAAACGCATTTCAGATATAATACATATTTTTGCGGTTGCGCTCATTTTAGAATAGCCAAACAAATCAATTTCTCTTTCAAGTGACCTCTATAGATATTGATCATAGATTTTAAACGAATGGTCAAGTGGAGATTGGCTGACGGAAATGCCGCACTCTGTTCCCCATAATTTTAAAATTAAAGTGAGAAATGTTTCCTTGAAAGTAACTAAACTTCAATGGCATCAATCAGAAACAGCACTCTCTAAAATGTTCAAAACTACAAATTCAGTTACATTGTTGCCTGGACTTAATATAGGCTAAGCGTTTGTATTTCCTAACCTTAATTCGTTCATGTTAATTTTTCCTCACGCCGTGTAAATGTGTTATCGTACGTGTTAGCTGGAGCACCGTCTTGTGTGAATACGTAGTTGAGTCTAGATGCCCTTTCGATCAAAGATAAGAAATACTTTTACGTGCAACATTTTAATGGAAACGTGAGTATTCAGCATAGTAAGCAGCTCCACGAAGATCAAAAAAGGTTTGGCAATGAGAATTAACTCCCGAGCCGAACAGACGCAAGCTGGTTTCTGACGGAGGGAAATGGATCAGCTACAATTGGGAAAACCTCCCGATGCAAGTCTGGACGGCTTTTTTTGGGGAGCTGGTTTTACGGTGATGATTCTCTAGGCATGAAATATGACGTTCGAAAATTTTCCATCTATATTTACCCGTGTCGTACAGCTTTCTAAGGAAGTGCCTGAAATTAACTGCGCAGGCTGCTTCTGTGCACTTAGCTTTGGATTCGAATCAAAAATTATTTTCTTGATGCTATGGTTCTACCTTTGAAAAATTTTTCGCGTATTTCTACGACGATTTCTCCCGGTGCGTTTCATTATTACACCAGTGGTCCGATTAGCGAAAACAAATTCATTGACAGCAAGAATAAATTTGATGGATGTCATTGCGTATCCACGGTGATGTTTTGAAGCCATTCATGACTATTTTTCAGCACATTCCATTATTTTATTGCGACGCAGTTAAATGTGTCTCCCAGCAGCAATTTTGCTACACAATTAGTCCGCCATGCTATTCCAAATGACCATTAAGGATTCAGTTACATGCTGTTTTACAAATAACCTCATGGAAATAATTATTGTATATGATGAAACTGAGAGTAGAATAACCAAATCATGAAGGTAAGAGCAATGCATGAGTCTTTTTTACCATGCAATATGTGAATTACTTCACGATGGAAATGAAGCTTTGGAGTCGCTCAGAGGATGCAGTGAAGAATCTATGCAGCACCACACATCAACACCACGAATAAATTCAACAAATAAAAGCGAAAGATTTCTAAATAGCAACACAAGAAGTGCTTTGTTGTACAGATAGAGAGAGTTTCTTAGATCGCTGCTGATAATTAATATAAGAATCACTTTTGTATCGCACGGCCAAAGGTGAGGATTAACGGTGAAACATTCACATTAAAATATGTGCGGTAGTACTCAAAGCCAGGGAGAAAACCTCAAAAAAAATTATCTAAATATAAATGTTGCTCGATTTCTGAACAGTAACCCATTAAGGGGACCACCAAAGGATTTTGGTAACTTTTTTGTTTGTTATGCAATTTGGACGAAACTTGCACCATAGATGTAAAATCGAAAATAGA
>VOMN01068955.1:0-29162 GCA_014899125.1 Orchestia grillus | reverse complement strand
TTGCAGAGCAAAGATAACGATCTGGTCTAAATGTGCTCACCGCCGTGTGCGATATCAGCCAAGTGAAAGGCAAGTATATATATATATAGTGGCAGCTTAAATGTCAACACTGGGTTTTGTTTAGTTGTGCGCTAATTAATCTGACAAACTGCGCATCAGCGGTTTAGTAGGTGGTTGACCCGTAACTGGGAGGCGGTCTCCTGTCCCGGTAGTCAGCAAACTCAACATGCGTTGACAACATGCGTTGACAACATGCGTTGACAACATGCGTTGATAACATGCGTTGATAACATGTACAAACTCAACATGCGTTGATAACATGCACAAACTCAACATGCGTTGATAACATGCACAAACTCAACATGCGTTGACAACATGCACAAACTCAATATGCGTTGATAACATGCACAAACTCGACATGCGTTGACAACATGCACAAACTCGACATGCGTTGACAACATGCACAAACTCAACGTGCAATCCTCATTACTCAACTCAACATGCGTTTACAGCATTTGCCAAATTAACAGACGTTTACATCCTGTGCCAAGTTAACAGACGTTTACAGCATGTGCCAAGTTAACAGACGTTTACAGCATGTGCCAAGTTAACAGACGTTAACAAAATGTGCAAACTCAACATGCGGTGGGGACGAGAAGATTAGGTACCAATCAAGTAAGGCCTGATAGTAACACTATGCTAGGTCAGTCTGTCCGCCCGATAGCTGGAATAGTTCTATTTAATCCGTTCACTGATTGTCAGCCTTGTTTCCTACTCGCTTCAGTCCGGTTCTCGAGTTAAAGATGTGAGAAAAAGACAAGGGAATAATGGCAAGGGGCTTTACTGGGTGTTTGAAAACTTTTACTTATTGTATCACCTAGTAAAAGTTCAAAATGATGCAATTTCATCATTTTCCTTGAAAGCTCATTGCCTCTTTTTGCTCTGTGAAAATTCGAACAACCCTTGATTGCTTGAGAAACAGACCATAAATACAATTATTTCGTCTTTTGCTAGTGTTCATCATATCATCGAATGTTCAGTAAAAATCAGCTCGCCTTTCTTGTCTACAACTCAGCCTGAGTAAACTGCAGGTCTGCCGATGAATAAAATTCATGGCCCGATGTGGTTACAAATTTTTGCCTCAAGTTTGCATTTGTGGAGGCCCTCACGAGCGCAGGAGGTGCTTGCACCACTTGCTTGCATTACAACAATGCTTTGAAAATTGCGAAGTTCACAACTGCGAGTGTGTTTTTACGTACAAATTATATTTCCTTGAAAATATTTCCATGTAGGTAAAATTCAACTCGGAAACTACCAGCTGTTTTTGAATAGTTAATTTCAATTTAAATTTGATTGGTTATTGGAGTACGAACCTCATAAATTTACAGAAAGTAACATTTCATGCGTTCACATCAGGGTGCAAGCCAACCTTCTTGACGTCGGATGAAGACAAGCCTCATGTCAGTTCTGGATTTTTGAATCAGGCCTCATGTCAGTTCTGGATTTTTGGATCAGGCCTCATATCAGTTCTGGATTTTTGGATCAAGCCTCGTGTCAGTTCTGGATTCTTGGATCAGGCCTCATGTCAGTTCTGGATTTTTGGATCAGGCCTCATGTCAGTTCTGGATTTTTGGATCAGGCCTCATATCAGTTCTGGATTCTTGGATCAGGCCTCATATCAGTTCTGGATTTTTGGATCAGGCCTCATATCAGTTCTGGATTCTCGGATGAGGTTCGTCGTCACCGAGCTAAATTTAATTAGTGGAGGATACCATGTGACGGCCGAAGTTAGCAGTACAATAATGGCAGTCGGTACAGTAATGGTAGTCGGTACAGTAATGGTAGTCGGTACAGTAATGGCAGTCGGTACAATAATGGCAGTCGGTACAGTAATGGTAGTCGGTACAGTAATGGTAGTCGGTACAATAATGGCAGTCGCTACAATAATGGCAGTCGCTACAATAAAGGCAGTCGGTACAATAAAGGCAGTCGGTACAATAATGGCGGTCGGTACAATAATGGCGGTCGGTACAGTAATGGCGGTCGGTACAGTAATGGCAGTCGGTACAGCAATGGCAGTCCAGCACCCTAGAACAGGTGAGGCCCTGGCTTGTGCTGGCAGGCCTCTGTGAAGCAGGCGGTGCTGGAGTCCGACTCCTGTGCCCGCCTATGTAAGCATCGTCACGTTCGCCTCCCTACCGAAGTTTAATCCATTTCACGGGCGGAACTAGACACAGATCCCTAAAATTCGGGTTGGCCTAACTGCCCGTCCATATTTAGTGGCTAGGTTGTGTTCTTTCTCCTGTATTAAAGCGACTCCTGAGATATGTAAACTCAACAAGTAATTCAATAGATTTAAGAATTCTGGAATCCCTGCACATCTACATAAAAAAACCAACGCTAAATTCGGATCTTACCTCAGTCCCGTTGCACCTTACGTGAGTCAGCTAGCCAGAATGTTTGCGGCTTTTTTATCTCAGGTTGACTGTGTAGGAACGTTTTTAATTTTGTCTTAGTCTTTGTTTTCTTATTTTAGAAATGAGCATTTTTACCACCCAAATTTTGTTATGTGAATTACATTATGTATTTTTACCGTTTCAGATGACATTCACTGATGATGTAATTTTACGAAACCAGACTGGTATGAGTGTCAATATATGGTTTTTATAGCAACGATCGTGTTTCTCTTTATACTCAGGGTTAGATTCCCTACCAATAAACCAATTTATGTAAACTCTGTGTTAGTCGCTAGCAGCTATGGAAACTATACATGTACTGACTGTTTCAAAGTTTTCAGAATTGATTGGGCACATTGCATTTTATATCAGGCACATTGCATTTAAGACTGCAGGGAAGGCAGCTTTCCCCAAGTTTCGTGGCGTTCCATCGTCTTGCGCCTGCTGCCCTGATGATGGTTGTAACATTGTCTAGACCCTCCCTTGACATAGGAACATCGCACGCCTCCGGTCTGACAACAGTCGCTATGTTTCCAGCTTTCATCCGTTGTAGCTGATACTGGAGAAATATCCACAAGTATTGATGATGCCCGTCTTGACACATGTACGTCCCGTTTAACTTTCTCTGCTTATAAAGCGCAATTTCACTCATGCTAATTCAGATCCACTCTAAGCTATTCAAGATTCAAGGTATGTACGTTGCGCAAAAGCACAGCACTGCTTTGGACAGGTGTTCCAGCCGTTGAAAGCAACACACTGAGCTCTGAAGCGGGACACAATTGCTGGTCGCAAACAACACTTACTCTAAACTCGACTGGGCAGCAAAGAGGCAGACGATGCACATGGTTTACCATCTGCAGCGCCCGCTGACGCGCAGAGAGGGGCAGAAGCACCGGAGAGGCAGCCATGCAGGCAATCGCATACGAGACGCAGTGTTGGCAGGAGTCGCGTCCCCGTCGTGCTGAGCATTGGTGCAATAGTAGCTCTTAGTGGCATCCTTCTTCGTTTGCAATTCTCGTTCCTAAGTGCTGGAAAGATGGAACTCGAGTTCTTACTTTGGAATTTTTATGTGCAAACGTTCGACAAAATAGGATTAGTTGTAGGAGTGTTTTATAGAGAGAGTGGCATTATGCTTTTGAAATTTCGTTAGCGCTGAAAATGTTCGGAGAAAGAGAAGAGAGGAAAAATTCTTCGAATAAAAATGACTGCAATCAACAGTTAAGGTTAATTCTAGTAGGATTTATTTTGGGAACGCAAAACAAACTGGAACCCTTTTACATTTCCTGCACTTTTTCACAAAAGCCGTGTTAAACAGGTAATTTCTTCAATCTTTTCAAGCAGTGAATTTTTAAACGCGTGGTCGGAATAAAAGAATTTAAGTCGTAGTGTACGTCCATCACGTGGAGAAAAATGTACATTTGCCGAGTGTTCGTGCGTGAATATGGTTAAAAAGTGCGAGGCAAGCCAAGATAAAAAATGCCTGCAATAATATGCAAAGTGAGAGCAACAAAAATTAGTGAAATTGTGTGACCTTTTTCGAGGCTATTCCGTACTGTGATCTCTGTTCGGTGGTTTTCCGGCTCTTCCAATTATAAAGGAAATCCTACCTTGTTATTGCGTGTAGTCTTTCCCAGTGGTAAATGGTACAAAAAGTTCCTGATAAATTTATACCACTCTGCTGTTGTGCTCCTGAGGTGAACGAGTTCTTGAGCCTTAGGAATTGTTCAGCGGTTAAATTAAATTATTTCAAGAATTTCTATCTGTATCTGCATTTTATCATCAACATTTAGTGAGTTTAGCTTGCTTGCCTAACTCAGAAAGCTGCGTAAGTTTTCTGAAATGAGGACATTGATCTTGGTTACTAATTCCACATATCTTGATACCAGCCGATACTTGTGTCGGTATCTAGTTGTTACCCTCTGGCGTACGCACACGAGTGAAACTGGCAAGAGAAAAACCATTGACGTTGTTCTGAAGGATATTCGTAGCGCCGCTCCGTTCACGGCTCCAGATCATACACTCAAGCGCTAGAGAAATGCTTTAGGGCCACCAAGGGATTTCTCCAGGTCTCCTCGCCTACGTGCTTTCTCAGGGCAGCATGAGAGTTGCCCAACAAAGTTAGGTTTGCTCAGCAAAAAGTCTGGGCAGAAAATTTTGCTCTCAAAGTTCACTGTTGTTCCTGATGTGAATCCTACACGATACCTTGAAGGAAGAGTCGCTGCCGTCTCTGCCCGAGCTGCAGCTGCTGCCGCCGAAGGCACCACCGAAAGTGAAACTTCAGACTGGGGGTCGAGGAAGAAGTGTGTGTGGAGAGAAACCTGATCTCCGTATATGTGACTAAGCGCGTCCAGCTCTTCGATTACGATCTAAGAGAGACGGGAATATGTGCAACAATGATGAAACGCGTCCCTAAAGTCGTACAGAATTAGGCGTAGGAATGACACTTTCAACTCGTTCTAGGGAGTGCCTCAGAGTCCTTGTGGCCGAGCACCTGTCTCACTGCGAGTGCCTCACGAGCTCTGCCTCATCAGTCTCGTCCAGGGTTGTGCAGAAAATAAAAGCTCTTGTATGTGAAAATAGATGTTTGGAAGCTTCAGTGAGCTCCTAAAACTGTTACATAGTACGCCGCACCATGTTACAGTACTATTAGTACGGCTAGATCTACAGATGTGTATATACTAGTCACTATTGCAAAGAGGTCGCAAATACTCGAGACATACTATGAGAATTATGCCCTTCTTAATAGACGTGCATTATGAGTGTCATAAGAACGCGCTCGAGAATTTATTTCTGTAAGCCGTTCTGAAGAATTTTTTGAGATATGCCATGGCGTCATACTCGACGATGAGGTCGAATGAGTGTGCAGTATCTTAGAATTATTTCCTAAGGATCATTTCCAGGCAAAGACCCAATTAAATACTTAACTGCTATTGAGTATACTGTTGAGTTTACTATTGAGATGTTTCTGAAACACTGAAGTCTCGACTCTTTTCCTCGATATTTTTATACGTTTCCATTTTTTCTGCTAGACAATTGTGAGGCACCTAGAACTCCAGGCAAAGCAGTATTGAGAGTCTGGTACCGCGCCAACTCAGCACACAAGCCATCAAAATTTATTATTGAAAGTTTAAAGTACTCGATGTTACAGGTTCATAGTCAAATTTTGAATTAATTTGTACACTTTTCATTTGTTTGATGCGCTGTGGTGTCCCTAAATACGAAAAACAATATCATCAAAAAGAGCATTTGGTTCTGAAGTTCACTTTGTCATTTTACAAATTTCTGTGATTCAGATAATGTGAGAGCATCCCAAGGAAGAACACGATGCGTTCAAGAGAAAATACAAAAACAGTTGATAAAATTCATTTCTAAAAACGGCTAAATCGTACTAATGCAATCGAATGAAAAAACCCGAGGTATGGAGTATAGTCTCGATTTACGACAGCGCAAAACTGGATCTGTGATCGTACGAGCTCGAGTTCTGGTCTGGCCTTGGATGCCACCAATGCAGTCGCACGAGGAAAGTCTTTCTTGCAACATAATGCCAGGAGGCGGCTTTGTCGCACGGAGATCGATATATTTACGTGTTATACTTGCTTGACAATTAAGTGCAGCCGAATGGTAATTCTGTACTAATAGAATAGGGTGATTACTTTCCAAGAAAAGGATATAATCCAGCAGAATTGTATCGTCTGCAGTGTCTGTAGTAAATTCTTGAATGGAAACAGTACCGGTCACGACCTCTGCATGTCTGAACATAAAACGCTCTCGCCCCCTTTCGTCCTTCTTCGTAATTCAATTTACCCTCTGCATAATCTCTCCTTTTTTCAATAATTTTGAGTTTATATAATTTTTTCTTCCATTTTTCCCCGTGTCTTGGCACGGTAAAATATAAATATTTTAATACAATCTCATATATAATTTCACTTAGTCTTTACGTCAGTGAACTTTTTGGATCTCCCTATGCCTCCATCTCTTCAGTTTCTCGATGGCGCCCCACCTTCTTTACCTTTTTCAGCATCTAAACACGACCTCGAATATCAGTCTATCTCCACAATCTCTAAATTGTTCAATGTCATTAAGATTCTTTCAAAATGTCTGTATTAGCCTAAAATTCTTATTCTGCCTGAAAATAAAATTAAATTAGAAATCGAGTACTTCACCGCTTAAGGCATCAACTCATTTCTTGGCGCAGAGCTCCCATGTTTCCCACAGATGTTCATGCAAAATGTTTAATGTGATATTCTCGATTCATTTTCAGAATGAGAATTTTTTAGCTCCCAACCGAGCTCAATTACTTAGAGTTCTTGATCCATCTTCTTTCCCCGAGCTCAGAGATTGTGTGTGTGTGTGGACAGGATGGCAGCTTCCATCGTGAGATGACGCAAGAATAATTGGTGAGAAGTTTAGGGCCGTCGCCGATCTGAGCCGCAGGCAGTGAACCGCAGGGATTTGGCCTGCCATATTTTGTACCAGGAAAGCCAAATTCCGTGAAAAAATTGAAATAATGTATCGAACAAGTGCAATAATGTTGTTATGTGTGGGATTATCTCAAATTTTCTCCATCACCGCCCAATGTAAGTACAAGTTTATTTTTTGTTTTTTCTTTTATTAATGCAACAGCGCGTGGCGTACGGTTTTCTGTACCCTTGATGGAAATAACACCAAACCAGCACAATGAGAAAGATGATTTGTTGATTATACAGTGTCTTCAAAGTTTTGCATGGATGTTTTTGTTGAATAATATATAACTACGAAATAAATGCTGCTAAATAAAT
Organism: Orchestia grillus; assembly: GCA_014899125.1. Classification (NCBI taxonomy): domain Eukaryota; kingdom Metazoa; phylum Arthropoda; class Malacostraca; order Amphipoda; family Talitridae; genus Orchestia; species Orchestia grillus. The sequence goes on along the minus strand of VOMN01068955.1, from coordinate 21,928 downwards.
TTGGCTGATTGTACATCATGATTGCTTGCTGCGCTGCTTGCGGAAAATCATTCCTTCGAGCAACTGAAAAAAAATACTCTATCATATTTCCGACTCAACTGAGATACTAGAAATTGGTTTTCAAAAATTAGCAAGATCTGTTCAGAAACAGACTTCATGCGTTAGTGGGTTAAAACGAAAGAACTTGGCTCTAAGAAATCGAAATTTCATTAAGGTCACAGATAATTTTTGCGCCCACCGACTCGCATGAGAAACTCGCATTCAACAAAAAAATTTGAAGATGAAGTCCATGGTATGGCCTCCAGACAATATCATCGTCAGAATTATCGAATTCGAAAGGAACTCGAACTTTTCCTTACCGAGTATCGTTTATCAACTGTCAGTAAATATTTCTTGAGCTCGGCAAGTTTTTAATCAGTTTTGGAGCTTTGCAAACTGTGCAGCAATGTCTGAAGTGCTGTGTTTCGTAACTTAGTTGAATTGATAGCAGAAAGGACATAATCAATTTAGATTTGAATCATTCTTCTGAACAAGTATATTCCAAGAGTCTTTAAGAATTATAATATATATACTAAATTTATTGATGTAGTCAATACAATACCCAACAGTATGGTAGCATTGGAAATGTTTCAGCAAAGGCCTAGGATCTATAACTAGCATTTTTGCAGAGCTTTTCGGTACATCTATTTTTACCGTATTTCACAGATTCCCTTACTTTGAAAAGTCGTTCGTGTGATATCTTATACCTTCAGACATACAAAAAACAAGTCGGAGTCACTAACTGATCATTTACGTGCACGATGACACCCTACACCAGAGATACGTGCAGTAAAAAGCTGTGCAAAGAATTGGTCTGGAGCCGGCACCATAGTTGTAAAATTGTCAAATTTTATCTATAGTTTCACAGCAAATATATATTTTGCTGATTGAGTTATAAATGATTTGCCAAGTTGTTCTGTTTTTAATTTTTGATTCGAAACGTGAAAAATTTCGTAATCCATTGAACTGATTGGGTTCTCTGTGATGTGCCTATGTGCGCCTTCATTGTATTTTTATGAGTTAAGTAATTTTGGAGTATTTGTCATATTTTTCTCATACACTACATTCAAAATATGAAAAAATTTCGAGATGTTTTCACTCGCCGATTTGGCCTCGATTTTTGTACATTTTTATCCTCCATACCTACAGGGTGGAGAGCCGATATGGTCTCGCACAGATAATCTTCCAAAATATCATACTCTCCGTTCAGTGCTTATATCTCATAAAACTTTATCTCTCACTAAATTTGAATACGCCTAGTGCTATTAAGACAAACATTTGTCTTGTCTTTTGGACAGATTTTAAAATAGTTCTTAGTTCTCATTTTTGAGCAGATACGAGCGCTCATATCGCCACTGGTGCCACGTCACCGGCCAAAAGCACGCATTCTTTACCGACTTACCGCTCTCCCATTACTATCAGAGAGATTTACTCGTCTTGCTCCAGCTTCGTATTACTCGGCAATAATGAAATAGTCAATGCAATGCTCGCCCTTTCTCATTTTTCTATTTCTTATTGACGTGATGCCGTTTTCAATTTTTTGAAGTTTATGAGAAGATGTTTTACAATCATACATACCTGCATTCACACTCACATTTTGCCCAAGCTTTAGACGTTTACCCCCATTTGACTTAGCTTTCTATGTAGGGCTGCAAAGTGTGATCAAGCACGGCCATTTATCTCAGCTCGCTTATTTTAATAACTCGTAACAATAAATACCGGTCTCGGACGAACACGCTTCACTTATGTCAAAAGAAGTACAGAAATGTCAAGAACGCCGGCTCCACGTTTTGATGATCTGAAGGTAACGAGGCTGTCCACACCTGCCTGCCCCTAACGAGCTCAGCCAGACCCTGACTCGCTGCTAACCACGATCGGTATTTCTTTAAATTGGTATTAAATTGGTAGAATTGGCATTTCGAGGCTTTTATGATGAAATCCCCTTAATCCCTTATTAAGGTGTTTTGAAATAGCGAGGCTGTGCTGTCATTGTTTGAACGAAGGGTCCTTCACGTCGTTGAGGAAAAATATTTTTGCGCGTGTGTGCAAGATGTACGATGAAAAGAAGGCTGAAACATTTCATCGGAATGAAGGCAAAATCACCGACGCGCGTTACATTTCGGAGCGGAGAGAGAATCATCGTCTGAAAAGCCAAAAAATGCAACACAATTTAAAATTTTGCACTGTATAACCTATCTCTTTAGAGCTAATGAACTTTGCATAACGCCTGAAGTAAATGGCTGTATTGCTAAACAGCTAAATTAGTACTGCTGTTCTCATTCTGTGAAGATCTGTGTAAAGTCCTGTATCCATGAAGTAATTTGGTATAATCGTATTCCCGAACATTATTTAGTGCAAAATGTAATTCAATGGACGATAGAAAATTTATTGGCCTTCGTTGAATGTTTCAACAGTCGTCTCTGAAGCAAATATAGAATACTCAAGGTCCCTGTATTGTGGGATAGATCTCGTGCTCATCAGGTTTATCAGGAGTAATGCTCATTTTGAATACCAATTTGGAGGAATTTTATCATGAAATTTAATTAACATAAGTGTTGAAATCTTCTTATGCCAAGCCCGACTTTAGTTAAACTGACTAATAGAATTTAGATCCTTTCTTAAGGAATTAAAAACAGTCGCAAGTCTAACATCGTTACCATGTATGATTTGCAGACCTTTACAGAACATGCGATTTTTGATCATTTCCACTGAAAATGGGTGCAAAAATACTGTTCGGTAAAAATATAGCTTTCTCGGGGTGAGATTGGTACATAATGTGCGTTGAAGTCTCCGAGCGTCCACTGTCATATTTCTCGATTTTAAATTAGTGTTTCATGTGCTTTGAAATGCGAGTGCACGAACTATTATTTTTGTCGAGTAAGATTGGTACTTAACATGCGTTGAAATCTCCTAGCGCACAGATGCTAATTCTGAAGTAGAGGTAAGCGGATGTTTCTCCACCGTAATTCAGTCGGTAGTCGTGTGCCTCACTGTGCTACTACAGCTTGTACGCCAGGCTGATATGGACAACAAATGCAATTCATGTGACGTCATATTACTTTAAATTTTTCTATTTAATTCTATCCGTGTCATCGCCCACAGTTTGTGTTTCTAAAGAGCGTTGTAGCTGTCTTTGTCATTGATTTTTTTTATTTTGCCATGAAATATTTTGATTTTATGAATAGTTTTAATTTATGAAAGCTAACCATTTCACAAGCCTTACTCTCTGTTATTTTCACATTCTTTGGTGTTGGTTATTTTTCAAAGCCTCACTTCATTTCATCCTTCAACATCCAGGTGATGAAATTTTTATAGGAAAAAGTTCAAGGCTTGAGGTTCTCCTTTAGAGTTTCCCATCTTTTGTCATGCTGACCCAATGAACTTTGCTCCTCAAAATCGCTCTCGGTTTTCGTTAAGTTTCGAGCCTTAAGTGTCCTGCAGCGGGAAGAACAAGTCATTAATTTTCGCGTGTCGCCCATAATAATCCTCTCATTTACCGACATGATTTTTCTCGTCCGAACTTCGAGATGTTGTCGCCCACATCGTCCTTGAACTAAAGTTATTACAGCTGAAACGATGAGTGGAGTCTTGAGACTCACCAGCCGAAAATACTATTAATTTGTCTTGATGGCCACAGCAATGGAATTTTTACTTTTGATTAAGTATCTAAGAAGAATTGTCGAGGTGTTAGCTCTCGTTTCTGTACACTTTTGATTTATAATTTATGTAAGTGAAAACGTCCGCACTTGCTTAGCTTCTTCTCGTCTAGTCACTCCATTGAATCGAAATTTTATAAGTCGAGTTTTTGAGTATCCTGAAACATTTTTTGGTGTTGCACTTCGACGCTTATTACTTGGACCTAACTCATTTCTTCAGGTACAAGTATACCACATTTTCGCACTTCCATCAACGCTCGAACCAGTTCAATTTTTAAGGGACTAGCTAAACTACATTTTCATTTTTATAGTTCTCATTTTCCCTTGATCCCCACAATCGCCAGTCAGCGTACGGTTTGCCTCAGCCACCATAAGCCAGAGAGATAATGGACTCGTGGCTGGAGAGACCTGCCGTCTTGTTAGCAAAGAGAATGACTTGATAGAGACGCAGCGCCGCTTCTGAAGCAGGATGACAGAATGTACAGGTTTGTCAATTTGTCTTTATTGCTCACGGGCATTAATGTCGAAAAAATTCTTATTAATGGATATAAACTGAAGTTAATCATTTTTATTTCGTAAGTTGTGCTTCCATGTGCTCTAAATACTCTCGATTCACCTGAAAGTAACTGATGAATTTAGGGCCAATAAAATTAAATCTTCACATTTCGGTGGAAGTTATCAGAAATAAGGGCTTCAAGTACCTTGTACAACTATACATTTTGATAACATTTGTCGTGGAAAAATTTGTTTGCTTTTAAATTTCCTTTTAACTACCAAAATCTGAACTTAGTTGTACAATTTTACCTATAAAGACTTGTGTTTAGAAAAATTATCGTCACGGAAAATAATTCGAAGTTCCATGAGCACCTGCGCCAAAAGTTTTATCAATGAAACCGCATGAATTCCTCTGAGAATATTTGAATCTACCCAAAATTTGACTTTCAACCGAGACCCTATAGTTTCCATAGCGAAGCCACAAGCAATGCCTCCTGCCTGGAAAGGAATGCTGGATTTTGACGTACGCGGCATGCCGCTACCTTACAAATTTATTTATATAAGGGCACAAATTTATTTGCATAAAGGGCACAAATACTGTTGGTGCCAGAAGAACCTTACTTACGGTGAGCAAGTTTTATAGGGCTTTTATTGATATTCATTTCAATTGCACCATTTTTTCTTTTGGAATCTTAGCATATGCCAAGCCCTTACACAATTCTCGTGCTTTTATACCTATTTTGATAAGACGACATTGTGACGCTAATCAACGCGCTGGATTTTCAATCGAAAATATGTATCAACAATGAACTATTTTTCTTTCATTTGATATTAAAAATGTGTAAATTTCATGATGGAATTTTTTTCAAATAAAAGTAATTTTCAACTTGAGGCAGGGAAGCAGAAGTCTTTTCAACCTTCTACCTGTCCACTAAACAATGTTATAACTGAGAAACTTCTCCATCTTGTAATTTACAAGCAGTCCCATCCTTGCCGACTGTTCAGGCTGTGCATCGTACAATCAATATGACTCGTTCAGAGGAGTATTTCTGATGAAGCTGATTGTCAAAAGGTTCGGATCTACGCATTCATTTCTAATTCGCGTCGTGCTTGACATTTCAAGGTTGCTGAAGGCAAAACTTGAAATTCCTGTTTATTTCCAAATGATAAGCGCCAAACTATCGACGATGATTCTTCACTTCGGCCAGAAATCTTTATTTCCTCCGCGAAAGAGAACTTGCCCCGGACAGAAAATTCCAGTCTCTGGCCTCTTTCCGTATAGGCAAGGCATAAAATGGCTAAATAACAGCCGACGTCATCTCCGCGAGTGCTCTCTCGGCGTCTGGCTTGCGACGATACGGATTGTCTGAGAATAAGCTGGTGAATGGAGTACTTCCCGACATCTTCTGCCTTTTTTTATGAAGGTCAATCAATTACTTCCCTTCCTCATGCTTAAAAGAAGCAAGCTCATCTCCAGTCGTCATGTATTGGTGCGTTTTCAAGTGGACTCTCCCTCGTGCTGATTACACCAATGTACACAGCTGTCAAATATATTTCAAAGTGAAGCACGTGAGTATTTTAGCCACAAAAATTCTAATAAAACATTACGTTGAGATTTATGTGCATAATACAATTTTTTTAGTTAGACAAACTCGAAACAAAACGATGTGTTTGCGTAATACAAATGCTGTGTGTCTCAAGTTTAGAAAATTTTCCTAACGATTTTTAGCTCATATTTCATGGTTGTTTTGCAGATTAATTCTTGTCTCAACAATACAATAAATATTTTAATTGTGATAAGAAACGAGTCCGGATCACGAATATTTTTGGCGTATACACCAGCGTTAATGAAAATGAATTTTGTACTCTGAGCAGACACGACCGCGACGGTCCAGTCAAGAAGTTTTTTGGATCCACAAAAAAAACTAAATTTCTTCTAACTATTCATCCTCTTGACTTTTCAAAACGCAAGAACCCTCATAAACCGGTTAAGCTTAGTACAAAGTGGAAAAATTTGTGTGCAAAAGGCCCCTCAACTATACACTAGAACGTCCTCCTCAAGAGAACTACTGAACAGCGCCTGAGGTAATCCTACCTGTAAAATTCCGTTGGGAAAGACTGCATGAATTTAGCATGCAGGCTGCGGGTAATGCATCCAGCAGCATCAATAGAAGGGAAAGTGCCCAATGGAACTTCACTTTCAAAGCGCCGAGCTTTAAGTGCGTAACTCAGTAACTCGAGATGGTGGGCCTCATACCTGCACGTTAGGACGCCTCCTTTCCTTTGGGCCGTGAATTCATTTATTAGCCTACCTATACAGAGTTTTCGAATCCTTATTAAAGTACAACAAATAATAAAATAAAGTACAAAAAATAAAGTACCACAAATAAAGTACTCTTTAATTCTGTATTCGCATTTCTCAATGCGGGCATTTTCTTCCTAATCAAGACGCTTGGTACAACTAGCGTCCCTCTGCAGCGTCTTATTTTGTAAGATTTTATCGAAAACGTGACGTCTGAGCTCTCTCGTCGGGACTAAAGATTGATTTTAACATTGGTTTACTAATTTTGTGACTGTCGGGCGCATCAGTGTTAAATAAATTTGAGTTTAGCTGCTGGGTTGAAAACATTGAGTGGGATTACTTGTTGCTCAAATTGGTTTTCGCCATGACTTGGCAATTACTAATTTTGTGCTCTATGATATCAGCGTTTGGAAACGTATTAACTGGAATTCTGCATTTAGATATTATTAGAAATTTTCGTCATATTAGTTAGTATTGCTAACTATTGATTGTTTGATGGGCAAAGACTGAAATTCAAATTTATGTATATTGAGAGGACGATTTCTGAATAACTTCTCATGTCGAAGAAAATCTAAAAATAATTTGTACAGTGTTGACAGTTTTTCCATTTATAAGGTAGTGGGATAACTTAAACGAACCAAAATATTTTTCGATCTCTCTAGACCTAAATGAAAATTTACTTTATTTCTACATTTCATCTTGAACAGGGACTCCGATGCTGCGTCAATACTGATGTTCTACGTGCTCTTACGGGTAGATGGCTGAAAGTACTTTCATGCCTACCATGATTAGCCTCTTTTTGCGTCGCTTATATTCAAATAATCAAAAAATCACTCGTCGTTCAACCAGGTGTTGTGCAACAGTAAACCTAGAAGCTTATTTGGACTCGCAAGCAGCGTCTCTCCTGAGTAATTCGTTATTTGTCATTCCCTATTGATTTTAGTACTGTGTTCAAATGTAAAAGACTTGCAGTAAATAAATGTCGTGAAGAGTGAGCGGGCCCGCTGGCCCAACCGCGGTTATGTTAGAGCTATAAAACACGAGGTGACGGTAAATTTTTCAAGGCTCAGTAGCTTCATTTGATGTAAATGATGCTGTCTTTTGGTATAAACCTCAAGAACGGACAACATGGCCCTCAAGTAGCTGTTGTGGGCTATATGTACAGTGACGTCGCTTTGCTTGGGATTCTTGCTGATGTATTTGGCATTATTGCCTCTCCGATCAGACAACAAGCTTTATAGTTCGTTTCACATCGGAAGTAGCAACTAATTCTCACAAAGTTACTCGTGAGCTTAAAGGGTTCCAATTTTTTTCGCTTTTTATTGCTTCAATTCCAAATGATGTAACTTGTTGAGCTTCAATCTTGGCAAATTAAAGGCTCACAAAAAGTTCAGAAACATCTTGAGATCCTCTCTAAAAACGCCTCATGAAAACGCATGAGCTGAACCCTAACTGCGCCCGGCATTCCGGCTCTCATTCCTGTCATGTTCAATAGATTTTTTTGTGACGGCGTCATCGATTTACTGCTGAGAGATCTAAATATAAAGGATGTGTACAGGCCGGTGCCATCCGGGATATTCGATGGGGAGGTTTTCCCAAGTCTAAATGAGGCTCGCATGTTGTGTCTAACATCAGCAGAATTTATCGGTCTGCGAATCGTCGCTTTGAACAAACCAGGAAATTTATTGCGACTAGTCAGTGCAGTGCATTACTGGGGAATTCAGTGCTTTTTCACATAGCGCTGTTTCAACTTCTCCTTGTCTTACATCACGCTGGAATTTACGTATAGCTGTCTTCGTTAACTGGCATCAACTTGTTGCTCAAGAACTTGATATTGCAGAAATTTCTAGCGAGAAAATACAGCATACTTTTTCATTGACATAGGGAACTGTAAATGTATTTGTGTCTCGATGTTCCGTTTTCCTGTGATTCACCACTGCTACTGTGGCATCGACGCCTTCGAAGTTCCGATTTGCAAGCATGAAGTTATGAAGGGAAATAAACAAGAGGCGCAAGCTACAAAGGTCTAAGATTGAAACTCCTCAAGGTCTTCATACTTTGACTGTGATTCTCCAATCAGGAAAAATTTCATGGCGACAAATATCTCTGTTGTAAATTTAAAAATGTGGGGTCTTGGTATCACAAATTTGGTCATCCCATTAATTTTCCTTCTAATCTAAACTAGCATATTCGAGGAGTGAATTCAAATTTTGTAGAAATTTAAAAATTAGTTTTCATATACAGTGGCGGCGGAAAGAAACTCAGCAGCGACAATTTTTTTTACTGAATTCTAAATTACGCCAAATTTAAGTTAGCTGGCCCTAATAAGCTATGTACCATTCGATTCAGTGTCATTTCATCAGTTAATTACCAAATTTATCTTAACTCTTAAAACTGTGCTAGTATTCTTTTTATTTAAAAATAGACAAAATTAAGAAGGCTAAGATCAATTATGAAAAAATTCATTTGAATCATGTTTTAGTACAAAATTGTGTTCAAATTAAATCAAACTTCTCAATATTTAGTAGCATAACCTTTCTGAAATTTGACAGCCTGCAATATTTTTAGTATTTCCTCGATTAATTTCCGAGAGTAGCCTGGACAGAGGGCGTCGCATGTCTCTTCCATTTTAGTCTGAATTCGATCAAGATTATTGATGGCATCTATGCGTAGCTGTTGCTGGATTATTGATGGCATCTATGCGTAGTTGTTGCTTGATGTGGTGCCACGCGTTCTTGATTGAATTAAGATCTGGTGACTGGGCAAGCCAATCCAAATATGAAATGTTATACCCCCGCGAAGAATCTCTTGACGTTGGCCGCAGTATGTATTGGAGCATCATCCTGCATGGAGATGGGATTCTCTCCCAAATTATTATCATAATGGGGTACAAGATGCTCAGCTAATATGTCAATGCATTTGGTCGAATTAATTCTCCCTTCCAGTCGGACGAGAGGTCCTGGCCCATGAGCACTGATGACTCAACATACCATGACGGAACCTCCACCACCATCAAGTCAAGGAACGTACACCTGGGATAAAGTTCCTCATCTTTCATTCGTCGAACATAATGTCTGTTACTGCTGCCTAGCCTGCTGAACCTGCGTTCAACGCTAAAAAGCTACTTTTGTCAGTATGAGACGTCAAAATTTTCATGGTATCCAACGAATTCCTTACGGCGCTTTCTGTTCATTACCGATATCATCGGTTTGCGTAATGCAATGCAACTTTTCAACTTAAGTTCATTCAATCTATAATTAATTTTTGAAACATAACTTTTTGGAACAAGGTTACACCTTTTTCGAACCCGAGAAGCCAGTTCAGATCTATTTTTGAGGCTGCAGATGTTTATGGCGCGATCTTCCCTGTAAGATGTAGCTCTCGGGCGGCCAGATTTTGGACCATCTTGAATACTGCCGGTCTATCGATGCCTCACCACAGTCAATCTCAGTTTTTTCATCACGTTTGAGCCTTTTGTTAATTTCTATGTTGGAGAATCCAGTACATTGGAGTTTAATTAGGTCCTTCCGATCACCAAGAGAAAGAAGCGGCATTCTGACTAAATATTGCTTAATAATAACGTTAGACACATTGGAGCAACTGTTAGCAGGATTCAAAATGGCGTATGGTTGTAAATGTTTTTAGATTTTCAGGATTAACACCTAATTCTAAACTGCAGAGTTTCTTTTTGACTAGCAAGTCTTTTTTGTGTCACGTTTGTAGAAAAACATCTATCTAACCAAGAAATATCTATCCAACAAAAAATAATTAAAAAACTGAATATTGTATTTGGAATGACAAATAACACACAGTCTAAGTGTTAGTTAAAACAGCTTAGTGCTCAACTCCGGGCTTGCTTCCAGCGACGAATGAACTATTCAGGTAACGCAGTCGACTCAATTTCTACATTGATTTCAGTAGGTTTGAAATTTCCCGATAAATTACTAACGTTGAAGTGCGGCCCTTTGAGCTGCTCTAACTCTGCTAAACTCCGCCACCTTGTGTGCAATTACCTTAGATATTGAAGAGCCATGACTGACGTATGCCATTATTACCGAAAAATTTATTGTAATTGATTTGGATAAGCGTGCCCGCAAGAATGAATGATGATTCAGAGCCTGTTTTTACGGCTGAACGAAAGTCTCGCATCACTTCAACGTTTGTGAATCTCGCATCACTTTAACGTTTGTGAATCTCGCATCATTTCAACGTTTGTGAATCTCGCATCACTTCAACGTTTGTGAGTCTCGGATCACTTCGACATTTGTGAGTCACGAAATAACGGTTTCCACCTAAATTTACCTCTCGTATTATAATTTACCGACGAACAAGGAGAGTTCTCAAAGAAAATATTTCACTTCAGTACGGTATTTTTAACTTACGTGTGTAAATTTTAATTACACCTTAATTAAATTTTTATTTTTTTATTCAAACCCTGGAGAAATTATTTTGTTTTATAATTAAGCATTAAGTCAAGCACATTATTTATAAATTTTAAATGCATATTTGGTTGTTTAAATTGTTATTTATAATTAAATGTGCTCAAAAAATCACCATCAATCTTTGAATTGTTTGTCGCAGAAGCTTAAACATTACAAGGCGTGAGCGTGAATAGCTGTGCTTGTCATGGCAACACCTTCCCATGTTTGGCGCTTGTCATGGCGACACTTTGCCATGTGTAACGTTTGTCATGGCAACACCTTGCCATGTTCGGTGTCTGTCACGAAATCGCGCTTTGCAATGTTTGTTTGCACGGTACCGCTGTAGTGTTTGAAGTAGGCCAAGTTCAAAAGGCTTGTACTAATTTACGCACGTCACCCCCTTCGTCTAACAATTGTGTTCACACCATTATTCAACTACTACCTAGTTCTGGTGACCTTGAAACATGTGTTCCCATGCAGCATTCGAAACCTTGCTTGTATCGTGCTACCGCATTTTGAGGTGTGCTCCCCCGGGGGAATGTGCGACTAAATTACTTTGGCAGTAAGTTGCTTAACTTAACTAGTGACTGAAGAGGTAGTCAAGTGTTTCTTCAGCTTCTACAGTGCAATAAATAATTCATAGATAAGTAAGTCAGTGTTCGCACAAATCTTAGCAGGCCGTTGATACTTGGTTGATTTCTTCTGCCATAAATCGTATAATTTAGCCATCGTAATGAAAGCTCGAGGTCATTATTCTACCTTAACGAAGGTTTTGCACCACAGCGCTCACCAGATCGGGCCTCTTGATGTTTGAAAATGACTCTATCATCGCCTTTATATTGAAGGCTGTTGATGTTAGTTTAATTTACAGCCTGGGATGAGGCATAAAAAGTCCTCACTTCAGACAAGGGCCGAGCGCTCCAGCGTCCATGCGCGAAACTATCCATCGGGTTTTATCTGCCCGAGTATCTGCCATCTGACTTAATAATTAAAAATGATCTGTCGTTTACAGTTTCATACTGCGTACCGGGTTCATAAAGAATCCTATCCGCGCAATTGTCATCTCGCAAGTAGAGTTTGGTCTCAATGAACGCTCGAGTTAGAGCTTTCATCTTCGCTGTCCAGATTCTTGACGAGTCTATTAACATTTTTGATCTTATCTCAAGTAAAATTTCTCAGAGAGCAAACTGTAGTTTTGAAATAAATTGGACATAACCAGACCCCTCGCTGCGAAAGGGGTTCGCTATTATGTTGAAAATTACCCAAAAATTACGACCGTGCCATTCACATCCTTGTACCCGCATAAGAACCGCTTGTGAATTATCAACCGGCGCGTAATTATACAGCTTAAGATAGCTGTGAGCCTCAAAAAATTTTGCAAACCAAGACTGGTTGAAATTAAACGGAAAGTTTCTCAACAAATTTCAGAGTCAGCTATGCGCGTATGCTATTGACATCTCAATGAGAAATCACAAAACGAATTCCAGAAGCAGACAATCCAACTTCTCTGCAGACACCGCCATGGCATGTCAGCTCCGAACGAAATTGCTGCTATTTAATACTACTTTGCATATGGACTCTGTAATTTGAACATTCACTCTCATTCGAACCCCAAAGCGTCGAACAGTGGCTTATACTTGGGGAGCTCTCGTGCAGCTTAATTATCCGCGCTGCCGAGATTAGTGTTTGTTCCTAACGCGGGACATTCTCATTCTATTCCATTGAATTCGGGGCTCTCTATGGACTCACGTTTGAAAAAAATTGTTCTACGGTTGAGCTCAGAAATAATCAGTGATGCCTACCTCTGGCCTAGCGTGTACTGGAATGGTGTCTGTCATTTCCAGAGCTCTTCGTGATCATAATACCGTTTGAAGATGATTCTATTGCCATCGACAGAGTCTGTTATACCAGGTGCATAAGTAAATACAGTATAATAGGATTAGTCCTTAAAAATAGGGATGACTTTTTATTTCGTTCTCCATTTCATTTTCTATCGCATTGTAAGGAATAAGAGGAAAAAATTACTTCTTATACTAGCGTTTTAGGTGTTTCAGCTAAGCACGATAATTTTCAATTAAAACTTTATCATTATTCTGTGAGTGTGCAAAGGAGCCATTGGAACATATTTTTTGTGCAAACCATAGCACTGAAGCTAAATCAAATTACAACTTGAGTACTGACTCCAAAGTTGAATTGTCTTTGATACGACAAATTAAAGTTTCAGAGTAGGAGCAGCCGTCTCAATTCAACGGATCAGGTAGCTTAACTTTCCGATGCCGCCAGGCTTCATAATAGTTTAAGGAGGCTGTCAAAAATTAATCGGTGTGAGTTACCAACTCGAGCGTGAACTCTGTTTCAAGAATGTTGTCAATGATCGAACTTTTGATTGGGCTCGACTGAACATCTTTTATTTTCGGAGCTATGTCAAATTTGTAAACTCTAATTGAAGTTCAACTCCATTACTAAACATTTTGAAAACTATCTGAGTGCGGACTTGTGTTACACCATCGAACTTTGGAGCTGCTAAGCAGTCCACCCATAGTCACTTATGCCTCTATGAGAGGCGGTGAGTGAAAGTGGCGGGGCACAACCTGTTCCTAAGCTGCTTGTCCCTCGGGGCTCAACTTGAGAGGCTGGCTGGCTAGAATTCCATCTTACATAAGCAGGTGCGTATCTTCCCCCAACGAATGAGGCACCTATCGTAAAATTGGTGCTAGTGTGGTTAGAGGAACGTGTCAGTGAAATAGAGTGCTGAATATTGGCTCAGTCCTTGGGACGTTCATCCTGGAACCTACAGACTGACATCTGAGACTACGCACAACTCCATGTAGTCAGCTATGCAAGAATGTTCACGTACGTTCTTCTTTATTACAAACAATCGCGATTGCACCATTTTTCAAAGCACACAGAGACATGGCCCTATGCTGCGTAGTGTTGAGGCTCGTGTAAAGTGCCGGACCTATCAGAGCCCTCTGATTTCTACTCATGAGAAAAACTGTAAAAATAATTTGGATTTTCTTCCCGTAAATTTATAAGCTAAGCTAGAAAACTATGTTTTAAGTTATTCTTTTGGTTTTGAAAAATATTTGGTAGCTTTGAGAAGGAATATTTCGTCATTAATCGCGCTTTAAGAATCGCAGTGCGTAATAGAGCGCTAGCACCCGTTCTTGCCGCTCATTTTCGGAGTTTTCGTTTCCTGATCATTTAGTGCGGAGTAGGAAATGATTTTCTGTTTGAGTTACTTCCAGTTTGTGTACGTGCAGTAGGAGTGGAAAGTCGTAAGTGGTATGACCACAATATTCGATAGTTCAGCGAGTGTATAATCTCTGACGGCAATTTTCTACTTCTACTTGGTCAGGGTTGTACGTCTCTTCGTAATTACTGACTGGTCAACTATTTTAACTACTGAAATGTTTCAAAATTTTAACGTAAACACATCGATTGTGGTTTCATTTGTCGAAGTATAGAAGATAGCTCCGCGAATAGCGCAATCATTTCGATCGTTTAATAGGAGATGAAGAAGTTTTCATGTTTACAGCAGACTTGCTTGGCTGCAAAATTATTTTCATTACCATTGTTTACTCGTGATGAAAACAAATTAACATGCAACATGTATATTTTAATTGTTCTTATACTATTAAAAAAGTGAAAAATTAAATCGGTGAGGCGTCGCTACTCATGTGGATAAATATCTCCATATTTTGTTAATCTTTATATGAACTACAAGCCTCATATTATTTCTACTGTTTTTAAACTCATAAAAAAGCTTCAAGAATCTTATTTGAAGTGAATTATTCTCGGAAATGTAACTAGATGTTATTTCATTCGATTCTTGAAGCTAAATTTGTAACTTTGTGTCAAACGTGAGCGAGACAACAGAAATATTGCTCATGAAATTGCTACGCGCTACAAACTGCTGTCAATTTCAATTGTGTCCATAAATTAAGAATAAAAACTCGCCTTCACTTACGGGAAACTCGATTTACTTTCAGTACGTCGCTCTGATCTGAAAATCGACATGAGTTCTTAATTCCCGTTCGATAATTAGGGCCACTTTAGTTGCACTTTAAAACGGCCGTAATCGAAAAACCATCTTCGTTCGAGAGTGATGGATCGAATGTGAAGGGCTTTATCAACGATTATTATTGGCAAGGGTTGCGATGGAGCCTCAGATGAAGAAGCAGGTGCCACGAAGACTTGTTTTTGTGTATCGGCACTCAGGAGTTGCGCCCCCTTACTCCGGCGCGCGCTGGGGGACTGGGACTAAAACTGCTTACCGACCACCTCACCGCAACGATGCTGACGCGCACACGCCTTGGGTCTCTGCCCTTCCTGTGCCACAAGAACGTCTCTGTTAAACTGACCTCAGAAACGTGAAGACAACAAAAACTTCGACTGCCAGCAAAAATTCGGTGTTCTCCGTACGGAACCTATTTTGACTTCTATTTTAGTGATGGTAGTCTAATATTGCAAGTAATGATAGTTTGAACTAAACACTCAGATGAAATGTTACATTTTCCAACGATTCCCTCATTCGAGTCATGGATCACCAGCAATATTTAGGCACGGCTGGCTTTATGCGTGACAACTACTGGCAATATCTCGAATGAATCATTTCAGCAATGAATGCTTCGTATCTTTTTGGCAATGATTAAATCTTTTATTAAGGAAAAATTTGCCATCACACGCACTAAACAACAAAAAACGCTAAGTTTTTACCGTGAAGGGCATGGCAGTCGCTCGAATAGGCTGTACGTTAATGTCTTCATTTGAGCCTGTGCACCGGCACTTGAGCGACGAAAACTCCTAACTTTGCAGTGTCGAAGGTGCCCTCCGCTAAGGGACCTTCACACGATCAGGGTAAAAGACAGAGTAAAAGACAGGGTAAAAGACAGGGTAAAAGACAGAGTAAAAGACCGGGTAAAAGACAGGGTCGGAAGACACTCAAATATGAGCATCGAATGTTGACTTTGCTTTCTATTCTGGATTCAGGTCAAATGTCAAGGGATTGAACGGAAGTCAAGGGACTGAACAGTCCCTTGACTTCCGACCTGTCGCCAGAATAGAGAGCAAAGTTAGCATTCATTGTTCGTAATTAGGTGTCTTCTATCGCTGTCTTCAGACATTACCTGATCATGTGAATGGCCTTTTCCAGTTCACCGAAAATTGATGGTACTAAAGCTCCTGCAGACACAACTACTGAACGATTCCTTGCGTCCTTAGAGTGGGTGCAGTGTCTAACTTCTTTCATGGAAATGACAATCACGTATTCCGATTTCTGTTATATCTAATGATATCAATTGCTTTGTTCAGTTTTGCTGCCTGATGAAATTTTCCATATCCATTGTCCCGTGATCAAAAATCTTCCACAAAGAAAGATTCAGAGTCGAAGCTTTGTATGATCTTCGAATTCGCCGCAGTTCAGTTGAAGAAATTATTCCTGTAGAGTAGAGTAACTAGTAGTACAAAAACCATCATCCAACATTGTATCAAGCTGTGAAAACTGGAGACTCGCTGCAACGCGCGAAAGCGAGATTCTCTGCTTGCCTTATTTGGGCTTCCATAATGTGTCCATAAATGTGTATGAATGATCATATATATTGAAGATGGTTATTGAGCTCCACTTTTGCAGTTCTTGGTTCGATTGTCAGCCTACTCAAGATTACAGTAAAGTAAATGCTAATTTTTTACAATTTATTTCCTCACCCTTTTACTCCTGTAGCTTGGATACTATGGGAACCAAATTTTGAGGACAAGCTGTTGATGCCCTCAAATATATTTGCAACTGCCCTGACGGGCTTCATTTTCTGCTAATGCAAATGCTTGTTCATTTTAAGCTCCAAAATTTGAGCTCCCCAGCGGGGTTTGGCGGGCTGGGAGGCTCCGAGGCCGAGGTAAAATGCTCACGTGCGATATTTGGTTACCAAACTTTAGCCTTGATTGATCAGTAAATGAATGCTGCTATGGAAACAAAGTCTTAGGTTAATTTCAAACAATTTCGTATATGAAAGTCGAAATAAAAGTCGCTTGGCATAAAATGATTGTGGAGTTACGAAATGTTTGTGCTGAATGACTTATGTATTATTGAATGCAGTTTCGTAAACGCGTCTCATTACCTAAGATTTTTCTGTAAGTCCAACTTCTTACAGAGGCACTTGAATTACTCTAAGCCGCTACGATTTACCGCAGAGTTGAGGAACTGAGCCGCTTGGTCCTGAGATTACGGTCACAAGGCAAATGGTTAAAACTTATTTCAGTAGAAGAATTATATTATTTTGAGGAACCAGCATATTATCATTTAGCGAAAGTTTTCCTTGAAATAAAATTGCCTATATACACATATTATTCATCATTAACGAAGAAATGCGCATTTATCTGCCGTTTCTATTCTTATCTTTGAAGCGCAGTCGACGTAGCCTCCAATGCTCTCCCACTCGAGTTGCGTGGATGGATTCTCTTTGTTTTGACGTTACGAGGTGCGACTTAAGGCCTTCACGTCCAGAACCTTTATTTATTCCAACACGTTCTACCGTTGGGTTTTAAATGCCTTAAAACTGCTGGTGTGATGAGGGGGATGTGAGGAATGTGTGGCTTAAACTTCTTTTTTCAAAGGAAGTACTCTGCAGTCACCCGAAAAGCCTCACCTGAGCCGAGGCTCGAACCCTGGTCCTTACGGCTGCTGCGAGGCCACAACGCTAACCACTACACCATGGCTTCAATATCGTGTGTTCTTGGACTCTTGGATGATTCACAATTCAGAATCATAAGAGTGCCTGAGGAACCCGCCGAGTTGGCGAGTTTTTTTGGCATTGCTAAAAGTTTAGTTTCAGTTTTTTTACATCACAACAGGATGGTGAGGCAGCATGAGAGGCTGATGTTAAAGCTTTCACTCGTCGGTCATGAGGGAATACTAGTGCTTCTGTGCGCGAGTTTTTCCTGCTCCTCATTGGCTTCTGTGCTTGGCTTCTCCGAGGCTTATTTAAGTAGGCCTGAAATGAATTAGCATGTCGTTTCCAGTGATGAAAGTGTGACGTCACTTAGTAAGTAGCTGTCGTAGTTTTCATCGTACTTATATGCCCCATGTGTGCATCAGACGCGTTTATCTCCACCAAGAATGCGTAAAAATAAGTATTCCACCGATTCAGAGAGTTCTCGATGGTGTCGATTAAAGCGACTTTTAAATATGCCCGTAAACGTAAATTGGCCGTGGAATTAGTCTTCAACTGGGCTAACACTGTTGCTACCAGCGCTCCAGGCATTTTATCAAAATGGTCATAACAGCTACATCTGATTACATTTTTCTTGCAGCCTGCATCAACAGCTCTACTCTAGCATTATCAAATTGTTGAACAATGTCAAGGATAACTCATTTTTCGACCAAGCCAGACCAAATTTTGTCTGCAATTTAATATGGTTGTAATTACTCTCCACGTGCATCATCCCGGCCCCTCGACAGCCTTGGGCCTTGGAGTCTACTACTTAGGTTAACAGAGCTGACAGTTTTTTTAACGTGCTCAAGTCCTGCGTGAAAATTAAATATCACTGTGGTTTTTAGAGCGTGTCCAGTGAAAGCCATGTTCCTGCAGTGTTACGAAGATGTGTACGGTCATAGCGTCTAAATTTTACTCGACTGACTCGAGCATTCTTGCATTGTAATCGTCTGATGAATCTTTAGCGCGGAATTAACTAGCATTTTACAGTTCAGGGTCGGGTGAAGTGCTGTAGTGATAAGAAATTCTCCTTTTGAAAAAAGTGCACAATGCGTGCACCCAGAATGAAAGAGGCTGTCACCAACAGATAGAAAGTGAGACGTACGGACAATACGCACTGCATACCAGCAGGTGTATGATCCTGAGTCATATCGTGGCGGTAGGCGAGACCATGGCTTGTACTCAAACCTGTTCCGTCCCTGAATAAAGCGAGTTAAAATTGCATGCAGACCTGGTATGCGACTGCGGCGTTTTCAGGGGGGATGTTATTTTTTCAATTTTTGAAGGGTTTTTTCTGTCATACGACCTGCAGAAATTTTTTTACTTTCCTTTTAGATGCCCTAGGTGCCAGCGTTGTNTTGATGTGATAAAATTACATAATTTGCGGATACTTAAAATTTAGCGAACAGTTTTCGCGAACATAAAACTCGTGAACAAACTGACTTAATACTGTAAAGCAAAAACAAGGGAATCGTTCATAAAACGTGCTGCGAATTACAACACGTCTACAGCGTATCCTTGAGTTCTCCCTCCAGACAAGGGAAGTCGCCGATGGTGGTACAGTTTGCTCAAAGGGTAGCAATTGTGATACAAATAAGGCAGAAACTTGTAATAAATACAGAACCGCTATCCTGACGATCCAGTGAGCAGCCAGGAACCAGGTGCCCTCAAACCTACAGTGCAGGAAAATATAAATTACGGCGTCACATCTTGTTTTTGAATATTTTTCTGTGAATAAACTGATGAGAATTTAAAATTAATTTATTTTGCGTCTCCAAGACGTGTTATTTCTATTATTGAACAATGACCCCTTTATATTGACCCTACTTCTACCATTTTTAACGCTTTAACTAACTGCGAATATTTGCGTTTAGAATTTCAATGACAATTTGTATCCGAATGTTGTATTTTACATTATACATTCCTTCTGATTGTACAAAATTCAATAGCATAAAAGAATAGTTTTTCAGTGGGAAGTTCGCCAGCCGGAATGGTAGCGTCGAGACTCGCGTTCAATGCAGCGATGTCTGCACTTTTTCTTCAGCAAAAAATAGCAATGAGAGCACAAACAGGTCCTCCACAATTGCCGTCCACGAGAGACAGCTGTCGACGATCGAGAGAAAATGAAGAAAAGAAGGAATTTTTATTAAACTTAATACCTGCAGTACGGGAGTTTACGTTTTGAAATAATTTTTTTTAATGAAATCCTCAGGCAGCGAAGAAATTATGGCCCTTTCTCGGAGTACGTGGCGTAGATATGCAACATCTACTCTCGAAGCGGCCATGGGACTCGTAGAAAGTTGTAGAATTTGGCATTGTTCGTCAACGTTTGCTAGACCCTTCACCCTGTGAACAATGCCCAGCTATCCCGGGATGACAGCTCACAATGAAAACATATTGCTGCTGGGAAAGTCTTCTTTCTTCGCAACTCAACTGAAGCGAATTAAGCGTCTCTGAAGCTCAGACTTACCATGTGTAAATCCACAGGAAAATGATCATGTTCTGGCTCCAAGGCAAATATTCTCTCTATATGTACCAGCGCAAAAAATTCGTGAAGCTCGTGTCTTGGTACAAAAGTACTGAGCTTATTTGCAGGCAACCTGAATATGTTGTTGTGCGTATATCCGTACATTTATGACGGTATAACTCTCAATTCGAGTGTACAGAAAGTTTTTATACCTCTCCTCATATAATATATTTTACAATATTCTCATTATTAACAGTGTTACCCACGAGCACAACGCATTTCAACTGATGAATTATGCTTACTCTTGTATTGTATTCAACTTACCGGTAAACGGAAGGAGTTGCTAAGCCATTGCCCGAAAAATAAAAAATTATAATTATAGATACCGATTTAATACCATGGGTGTTTTTTCGTTAGATATTTACCCGGACATAGCGTATTTACAAACGTGCATTGTCGTCTACTCCAACAAGGAAGCTTCAACGCGAACAGGGGAGGTTCAGGTCGGCCTAGGAATTACGTGATGGAGCTGAGGACGACGTGCTGCAATACAGTGACGGGCCTCATGTGAGCACCCGAGCTGCAGTACGTGACTTGGAATATCACACACGTCGACGTATAACATGTTCTCATTGACAACAATCTGCATCCTTACCATTTTCAGGAAATTCAGGATCTGCTCCCGATAAACTATACCCCTCGTGAACAGTTTGCTCGTCTGTGGCTAGAACCTCTTGTACGTTGGGCATGCCTGAGACAAAAACAGGATGATGAAATTTTTTGAATCGTGTTCTCTTCACCGACGAAGCTACTTTTACACGCAATGGAATGTTCAACGAACATAACTTGCACAACTGGCAAAAGGATAACCCTAATTAAGTCCATCGGTTCAACAACTAATATCGATTTAAGTGTCAATGCGTGGGCTGGTATTGTCGGTGATTCTCTAATTGGGTCATATCTGATACCACCTCGTGTAAATGGACCGGCTTATGTCACGTTTCTAAGAGACGTATTGCCTGAACTGCTGAAGGATGTGCCTCCAGCTCTAGGTATCCGTCGTCGAATGAAGCTCCAGCACGACTGAACTCCGGCCCATTCCGACAGAAATGCTCGCTAATATCTGAACGACGCCTTCCCGAATAGGTGGATAGGGCGCCATGAACTAGAGGCATGGCTTGCATGAACTCCAGACGCGAGTTCTTCAGATTTCTTTCTCTGGGGCTACATGAAATTGTTGATTTACGAAACATCGGTGAAGTCTGAGATGGATCTTGTCGCAAAGATAACAGTCGCAAGATTTAACGTTGCAGAAAAACCAAGACTTTAGCATCGTATCCAGCCATCCATACCGGAAATGTTCCAAATCTGTATTGATGAAGGGGCCAGACATTTCAAACCGATATCGTAAAACTTGTTTGATAAAATATCTGCCACTTGTTTCTTTGATATTCGTCTTATTTTCCATTAAGAAGTTTCTCAAAAACGAAAATGTTTTCAACGGTGCATCAAGGTTAAATTTTAAACCTCAGTGCCTTGAAAACTGAGGAGCTGAGAAGTACTCGATATTCGTGAGAGTATTTATTTTTCGTGGCCCTGCCTATTGTCAAAGTTGTCGTTTTTAACACCCAGTATAATTAAGAACAATACAAGTACATTAATAATTTTGGGCATAACTATAGATAGGCTATAGAATCAGCTGCAGTAGCATCGTCTGAGACGCACCTCGCAGCAAGACTCTCCCTCACCTCATGTGGTGCGGCGCTGCCCTGACGTCGCGCTGCCCTGACGTCACGCTGCCCTGACGTCGCGCTGCCCTGACGTCGCGCTGCCCAGAC
>VOMN01068953.1:0-11164 GCA_014899125.1 Orchestia grillus | reverse complement strand
CGGGCTGAGTTTGGGTGAAGTCTGGGGAGCTCTGGGTGGCGTACGAGACTGGAATCCACCATTTGTAGTCGTGGGTGTCCGTTGAATTCGGATTAATCGATAACAAGAAACGCTCCTGCAAGATAGTATGCCGTATTATAAATGTGCATATACAATCCTAGGTTAGAAGATCATTGGTTATCTTATTAAGCTCATCGATCATTGCAGCAAAATGTGTGTAATACAGTATGCGGGTTCATAGATATCAGTATGAGTACAAGTACAATTTGTATCACACCATGAAAAGTGGGATGCAATGCACCTAATGTGCACGTAGCCTACGTGCCTATCGGGAGGAATCATTCCAATGCGATCAGCTCGCTGCCTAGCTTGTTATGGGACCTTTCGGTCTCAGAACTAACTTTTTTTCTTATACCATGGATCGCTTTCAAATTTCGCAAACTTATGTAACTCACTGAAATAAAACATATCTTGTTCGGGCCATTTTTCAATCTCTCAAAAAAGAGACTATTATAAAAAATATATAATTTACAGACAATTTTTAATGAGTTTCATAATACCCATTTTTTTGTACGAGAAAGATGGTGTTAGTCTCATTGCTTGGATTTCAACGCAAAGAACATAAATTTCGGTCCGAATTTTGAAAAAATGAACTAATTTTTAGGATACAAGGAAAGACTTTCTCAATTTTATTCATGTCTTCCACAGATTTTCGTTGATGACGAAGTGTTTCAAGTGAAAGAAAAAAAAAGAGTCCTACAATTTTTGTTCGTATTAAATTTCTCCATCAAATGAGACACGTTTCATTATTGTAGGCAAAAAATAGGAAAAAATAATGTGCATCAAAGGCAAACAAATACATTTGCCAGGAAAAAAAAATAAATAGAAAATGTGATATTTTTAAAAGTACCGCATACATTTCCCTCAAAAGATGAATTTAATATATTGTACAATGAACTTAGATTGATACTGAAGAATTACTGTGACTGCTGCAATGTAGAAGAGTTAGGGGAGTGATAGTGAGGGGCCAGATCTTTTTTGCGAGGTAACAAAGATCTGAAACTTTTATTCTTTATACATTTACAACCTTGCATTGCTACGTACAAGTCATGTGAAATTCGAGGTTAATGACGACCTATGAAGTTAGCAATTCTCTGAAATTCAATGTGCGGCAAAATGATATATTTCATTTGCTGGCTTAGTGAAAGCAAAACAAAATGAAGAATGAACAAAAGTACTTCTATTTTTATGCCTAATGAAACAAAATTGCATTATGTGAAAAATTAACGAGTAAAATTCCTTCGCTCATTCTGTATTTTATTGAGTATTTCATTCAGATCCAAGTGTGTCGGATCCTTTTCTTAACACCTCTGTAAAAAACCACTGGTCCTCATTTTCATTTTTTCTTAACCCGGCGCATGACACATCGTCACGGCCTTCGTCAGCATACTTGCGTTAATACGACAGCCGCGTCCCCGGATCTGCGAACGGTAACCACCGGGAATCCCTTTTGCAGCGTCCAGGTGTCCATGATTTGCTTGACGGTCAAGTCTGTCGGTAACGTGCCGTCCGCGTGAGCCTGCTCGGTCAGGGCCTCCCACAGGTCATCCTGGGCCGCGTTGCTGTACTGACTGCAATTAAAATGTAAAGATGTTCAAGATATAAACGAACACCCACGGGCCATAAACCTGAACTCATGAGTTGTTCATGAACGTACATGGGTCGCTGACATGTTCATTAGTGCGAACAATGAGTGTTCGTATTCACTTGTACGTAACAATACATGGCTTGCAACCAATTCTGTCGGTACAACGCGTTAAGACTCAACGCCTAACAGACACTCCAGATCTCTTCCACGTCTCCTTCTTGCGGTTCAAATTAACTGTATTTTATATTCTATCGTTTTGGATAAATCGTACAATTTAACCAGAAATGAGAAGTACTATCAGACGCTAACACTATGCTATCACGAGGTATGTTAACGAGTTTTGTTCAAATTCTATCGGACATATATTAACTGATAAATTAATCTGTTTGGCAAGAACTCACTTCACCATGAGGTAGTTAGTCAAGCCACTCCTGAACGTGGGCTCTGTGAGGAAGTGGTTCATCATTCGAAGGATCGACCCTCCTGCAACGTTTCAAAAATCCATGAATACCAAAAAAAGGTTATTCATCAGTTATGAATTAAATTTGTATTCAATTGGATTTATATTTGTACCATTCTTACAAAAATAGAAAGTCCTGAGCATGATCGATTTTAACGCATGAGTTCGTTACAAATGGACACGAAAAGTTTGTTTCTTTCCTAACTTTGTTTACGTGTACTCGTCTTCTAGTTCAAAATGCATCAGAATATGAAATTTTACCTTTGGCATACGAAATGGAATCAAACAATTGGTTGATGTCAGCAGGAGACTCCACAGGAACGCTGATGGGATGCGAAGAGTCTAGTCCATCCGAAGCGAGGGCATCCTGCAGCTCGTAGTTGACAAAGTTGTCCAAGTAATTCCAGTCAGGTTCGTACTGCAAAAACATTACGAGTAGGTCGTTCATAGAGTGTCAAAATTTTCTTTTAAGTATGAAGAAAAGATTGATTTTAATCATTATTTTTTGAACGTGCGCTTGTTCATTCGTTTTTGAACATCATTATTCTGCGCACACAAAGCTTCTTCAACGCCACAAAGCCCCTTAGCCGCATGGGGAGAGCTGTCAAGAATTATGGACGTTAGACGTGGTGCAGTTTAGTCTCAAATTCTTATTGTTTCGTTCGAAGCTAGGGTGAATATATACACACAACTGATCAAACTGTAAATGACTGTTTCCGCAATATTTTGTTCATTCAGATGATAAGTTGGTCCTTTTAGGGCTAATGATTCAAGGTGTAGAAGTATGAAACAAACAGTGAAAAACCAGGGTTGTCTCCAGGGTAAAATTTGTATGGCAACCAGACTGAATTTACAAGGAAAGAAATTAAAATCTAAGTGAGACTGGGACATTAACTGCGAAACCAAACCTAATATGCATTGTGGAAACTGAACCTAATATGCATTGTGAAACTGAACCTAATATGCATTGTGAAACTTAAACCTAAAATGGCATTGTGAAACTGAACCTAACAGGCTCTGTGAAACTTAACTTGATAGGTATTGTGAATCTGAGCCTGATATGCAATAATTCTCTGTTGCAGCGTAACTTCGACTCCTCGAAAAGCGCCTCAGGGTGGACTGCCGAGCTCATGTTCTCTTCAGAGTACAAACAAGCTCCTCTGTCACCAAGGTAGACGAACACAATGCATAACCTCAGACTTCTGTATTGATGTCAATTTTGGGAATATTCACCATTAAATTTGTGTAAATAGTATCAAACACACTTAATTTATTTAAAATTTTAGACCGTTCTCAGCAACTAGATGTTTTACGACGAAATGAATTGTAAAGAAACAACTGACGAAGTAAACGATTACTTTCCCATGCAACTTTTCTTTCAGCGCCTTGTTCTGATTCTGATAGACATCAGAGAAACGATGAAATTCTCATCTCATAACGACTATTCAACGAAAAATTTCAGACTTAGAGGTAATCTAACGGAATCTATCGAGAAAAAATCATTACGTCACAAATTTTGCCTTACAAAGTTTATGCCCAGGTATTCTACGTAGGTTGCAAAACCTTCGTTGAGCCACAAGTCAGACCACCATTCCATGGTGACCAGGTCCCCGAACCACTGGTGGGCCAGCTCGTGGGCCACTTCTCGGGCTACCCGTTGACGGTCACTCGCCGAATTGAGGATAGGGTCGATCAGCAGAGCTGATTCCCTGGTAGAAAAGCAGTCATTTAATTAATAACCAGAGTCAAGCGTGGGGTGGGGGCGCGGTTAGTGCTTGTAGAATGTTTACACTGCAAATAAGTACTTTTTGTCGAAATCAGCTTCAACCAGGACATATTTACTACACAAAAATGAAGGATACGTCGGGACAAGTATGGTAATTGAAATTACATGCATCGCTTTTAAGCGAGAAATCGTTTAAAAGAGCAAAGCAGAAACCGAACGAGAGTGCAGAAGCTGGTTGATTTTCTCATGAAAACCCCTTTAGGAAAAAAAATTGGATACAAAAAAGTCTTTTCAACCTCTAAGATATTCCCGCGGTGGACTAAAAATTTGTCAGTTCCCTTTTCTAACGTAGACTTGCAACCATCTGTGCCAAAACATAATTGTCCATCAAATAGAATGGGTATTATGAACGCTGAATGAAAGCGTAACAACGTAGAGTCAAATTTAAACTGGTTCGTTGCCGAGTATGAAGTTTTATTGATCATGCATGAGCCGAGGGGGCTAACGAATATTTATGCAGTCATTTATGTGGATCTGAAAATGCGGGCCCTGTACCGGTAGAGTTCGAGAGCCATCACCTTAGAATCTCCTATGTGGAAACGCTTCCTCAACTTAACGGTTTCGGGTAAGTTAGATGCAGTTCCATTCCCAATACAAAAATGTGACTGTTTGATATTTCTTAATTGCATAAATATTGGATAAGAAGAAAGCGTAGAGTGCGATGGAAACCGACAAATTACCTATACGTGACTAGTCCCCAGTTCTCCATGGCTCCAACCGACAAATCTGTCAGGGCAATCATGTCCTGCTTGGGCAGAGGGAAGGGGATGGCGAAGTACTCCTCGTACCACGTCAGGATGGCTGGTCCTGCGCCGATGGCGTACCAAGTCTGGTCGATGGCCTCCTCTCGCGCCCATACTGTAATCAGTAAAAATATTTCCAATGTTCAAAAAACCAGCCAAATACTAAAAAAAAACATTGTAAGATCGTCAGGATTAGGTCACGAGAGAAACAAAATCACGACGGTGATCAATAGAGTGGTATTTTCGCATAGCAGCAGAATGAAAAGAATTGAATACAAGCTCATAAAATTTCTCAGCTCAGCTGAATGGGCATTAGCGATTCCTAGCAAGCTCATCGATGGCTCACCTCTGAACAAAACGTGATCGTTAAAGGTGGAATTGACGAACGTAAAATCGGAGACGGCGAACGCCACGAGGTACGTCGACATGGGCAAACTGTTAGCGAAGTGATCCCAGACCCAGTCTCCGTCACCAACGCTGCATGGTCCGAGAGGTTATTTTCCGAGTGTTTGAACGTTGGCTCATTCAGTATTCTTTGTTCAGGAATTTTCATAGTCAAATAAGCAGATGAATGATTAAAAATGCAATTATGAAATACAACCTCATACCAACACCATTGAAACTAGTATTCCGTACATTTTGAATACCTTAAGTTGCATGTCTTTTGCAAGAGCCGTTCAAAGTCTATACAAGTTTTACCGAGAATTTTGTTAATGAAAACTTTCTAGACAGTTAATTGAAATATATTATTTAACTGTAATATGTAATATACAGCGCTACATAATTTAATCATATTCAACACATAACAGCAAGTTTGAGGTACTGTACCCTTAATGTATACTTTCGAACGTTGTTTGCATGCGTTACACTATTGTGGGTTGTGTGGTGAAGGGTTAACACAGGGACCGAGGATCTTGGGTAACTGGCTGCTCTTCTGACCGAATTACAAACAAATCACAAAATAAAAGGCGTTCCAAACAGAAGGCCGAATTTAACTTGGACTACACTTCTGCACTCAGAAGTTTAAAGAAGTAGCTGGATGGCTTTGAATATTTTCCACATCTTTAGACTAGAATTTTTTGTTTTTAATTTGTGTTCAGAATTTGTATCTTTGGTGTGGATACTTTTTACAACGGAACACCTGATTATTATCGTGAATAAATTCTATTAAATTCGGCACTTTTTATGACACTCCCAATACTAGGGAAACTGCACAACATGGACGCACATACTTTGAAAGCTATTTTCAAAGCAATTTCCTAAATGAACTCACAAAGGCGTAGTCTCAACCAAAGGCATGTTGGCGATGGAGGTCATGTTAGTCTGTCTCGCCAAGTGTACGTCGAACGTTGCTTTCAAAGCTGGCTCATCAAAACACGGAAACGCTCGTCTAGCATCCGTGGGCTCGAACTGGGTGGCCGCAATCCACCTGGAATTGAGAGTAAAGATTTCATATGACAATTATAGTAGTATTAGATGCAGTAAGGGTGGCAACGCTTTAGTAACTCAGACTATTTCGCACCGAAAGTAGAAAGGACCATTTAGTGAGGACTTTGAAACACATGGAATCTATGCACACAGTAACTTAGTGTTCCCACACAAGATCCTGTGCGCATAGAAACATTGAGTTAAAAAGTAAGAGAAAAAAAATATAAAGAATTATTTGTGATGAAGCATGAAAATGAAGCAAAGTGGGCTCGAAAGACACAAGTCCCGACAGTCGAGCCAAAGCTGAGGTAACCTAAAAGTGTCCCCGCCCCTGAGGACCCTAGTTCCTGTAGCATAAGATAGACTAGTCTAACTAACCTTAACCTATTGCCTATGGCTTATCCTACGTGGCCTGAGGGGATATAACAGTGATAATGCAACACCATAAGTTAAAATATAGCGCTAAACGATGATATCGTTTGCGATTCTATAAAATGATTTACTAATGCTGTATCTTTTCTTTTGATGGAAGAGAATTCGAAATATTCCATTATTAATATGAAAGATTTTTTTGCCTAAATTTATCATCAATTTTCATTTTTGAAAATGTTCTGGTGGAAACCTTTCGAGGAAGGTATGTCACACTGCCGTTTTCCATCGCCAGAAAACTGTTCAGTAGTGAGAGCTAATAAGTAGAATGCTTCTCAGATGAAACTGGTGCGGAACGAATCTATCGCGTGATAAAGTTTCTAAAAAAACTTAAAAGAGAAGAGTAATAAAAATTAAGCTGAATCGAGAACCATTTCATTCGAGATATCTTCAGAAGAGAAATATAGCGCTCTCAAACTGGATGAATTTAAATTCCTAAGATGTTTCGAATTTTACTTTAATCACCAGCAAATAAGGTGTTAACGTTTATCTGCGATAGTAGACAAATATGATATTACATTTCTAATTCATAGGATTTGACTTTAAAAGCATGTTTCTTACACTTGAGAGCCATCATCTCGGAAGTACTGCGACCGATAGAAGCCGGCGAGCTGGTCGTTGAGGTAGCCTTCGTACTCCATGACGAGGAGGTATTGCTGGCCCACCACGAGCGGCTGCTCCAGGGACGCGATGTAGAAGTTCCGTGCCGGGTCGTAAGTGTGCTCCAGGATGGTGACTTCTTCGCCGCCGGGCTGATCGCCGACGTAGAGCTGTGGATACATCATATATTTAGATCAATCTACAGTAGGTTTTACGACTAGCACTAGGGTCTTCTGCAGAGTCAGTCAAACATGAAATGCAACTTCATGCTATACCCGTACCACACAGGGGCGTCTGTAAAAGAATTACAGTACGCGACATTCGGGCTAAACTGGAGTCCGTCTATCGACAAGTATTCTACCAAGCACAAAAGGATGTTGATTGTATGTAATCGTGCAAACCAGCTGCCGTTATTATTATTAGCCAGTTTAAAGCTCCCTAGCCTCATGAACTGTGGTCTTAAGAAAAGAAAGACAATGGTTCAATTAGTATGGACTAATGAGAACGAGTAACATGTGTTCGCACTCAGGTTCTCCTGGACATAAAGACAGGAAATTGAGAATGAAAAGGATAGAAAGGCGAAAGAGAGAGAGCTAAGACGGTTTGAAAATTGAAAACAGTAAAGTGGGATCAAAAGGTAGAAGTCCCAAAGGCTTATTTACAGTGCGTTTTGTTTTATTATGCAAATATTTTAATAAATGAAATATTTAAGTAAGTATTGTATTTTCAGGTTTCGTACTATTACACAAAATTTTTGTATCATATAAAGAATAATTAATTCTTACGATATTGTATGTTCAGTGAAATAATTATACTCACAATTGTCATGTTCTTCGAAGTGCGTAAAAGTTTAGAACTTCAGCCGTTTCGTTATATTATGCAAAATTTCTATACATACTAAAATGGGCAAGAAATTTTACTTTCTTAAGAACATCGTGCTAAAATTACTACCTTGCTTGGAAGCGGCTTGTTAAAACTAGAAATAATCAAAAAGTTACGTCGTGATCACCATGCAATCAAATCATTTCTGTTTTCTTGCAAAACATGCAGAAAAACGTAAGACAGAGCCCATTTATAAAGTTATTTGCTAGGGATATTTGCAAAATGAAGTTAAAAACTTTTAAAACCCATCATTTTACTGGCAATAATATTTTTGGAGCGGCTGATGCGCCGGAAGTTATCAGTTATCAAAACCATCATGCGTAGAATCCTCAAAACTCTTGCCTTAGCGAAGAGTCCCATGAAAAGGTCCTCACGGAGCGCAGCAAACAAAACCAAAAGATTGAATAGCCACAGAATTACATGAAGGTCAATTTCAGTAATGTAATTTTCACTGATCAGTCCCGTGTAACGCTCGATAGACCTGCTGGGTGGTCATCTGGTTGGCTGTTGCATGGTCACTTGGCAGGATTGCGCACTCGTTGACAGCAAGATGGTGGAAGTCATGGTTCGGGAGGGTATCCAAGGAAATAAATTTATTGGGTCGCTGTCGTTCACTTCAAGCATAACTTACGTTAGGATTGTAATAATGTATGCGGATGCAAAGCGTAAATAATAACGAAGGTTACTGTTAGTATTGCACACTGGATATCAGCATGCCTGTGTATGCTATCTTCATTACCTAAAATATAGTTTCATCATACTTAATGAACAAATTCATGCACTAAGTATAATAATCATAATCACACATATGTTGTGGTCGGTACGTTCATCTAATAAAGATCATGCGTATTGCCCGAGCAATAAATGAAATCCAATGCTCCATAAATCAGTGAATAAAGCACATATAGTACGCCCCATGTGGGAAGAAACATCTTCCGTAAATATTGGAGTACAGAATAAATTAGATTATTAGTTAGCCTAAAGTTCCCTACCCACATGATATTTTACCCAAAGAGAACGAAAAGAAAGGACCATATAGGACCATATAATTTGGACTTTGGAAAACGGGGAATCTATGAACTGGTGTGTTTCCACACAAGATTCCCTGCTCATAGAAATTGCAAGTTAAGAATGAAGAAGATGAAAAAATAATGAATAATCAGAGGAGGCATGAAAATTGAAAACAGCAAGTCTCGAAGGCTTAGTTAAAGGTAAAGTAACCTAGCACAGTTCCTCTGGGGACGCCTCGTTGGAGAGCAGAACTCGGACAAATTGAGGTGCGAAATAAATTTCGCAAGAGCATGAAAACTATCAATGAAGCAGTACTTGTACTCACCCCAATTGTGTCATTTTTAGTGATGATATCTTGAATGTGCAGAGTGATATTATCGGTGGCCTCCAACACATTAAGAAGGATTTCCACGGAGCCAAAGATGGTGAAATTTCCGCTGACAAAAGGCTGGAGTCGCAACACGTAGCTGGATGGATGGTTATGTGAATACAGGTTGGAAGAAATATGTATTAGTGTCCATACAAGGGAACATTGAACTGCACTGAATAAATGCAGTTAGGAATAAAGATTCTTACATAGTACAAATCTAATTGCGGGTTTTTAATTATTTTTGAACAACACTCGCAGAGACCGACAGTAGGTGAAAAATCTCATCTTGCACTGGATGGGTCAAGTAAGATCGAACTGTCTCTCTGAGAACATGTACCTCTTGAAGCTATTAAATTTAAATTCTTTTGTATTCTCGTAACTCAAGTTTTTAGTTATCAAGCACTGTCACTTCAACACAGTGTGGGCTGCACTCCAAACCCTAATGTTCCATTGCTCAGATAATAGAGTTATCACACATCATGTCAAGGAAGCTGCTCTGGTACATATGTACATAAGCCCTAAGCCTGTGGGAGGAGAATATGGATTTAGAAATCATAGATTAATCAGGATTTCAAAACCCATACCTTGGCAAGCCCGAGGTAACTCGGTTTTACCCGACTTGCAATTTTCAACTCTCGACATGTATACTCAAAATTTTCCATCAATAATGTTTGCAACCAGCTCACTCGTCATTCTTTGACCTCTTTCGGTATAAACCGATCACACTCATGCGTACGTTTGAAGCAAATAAGAAGTATTTGAAAATTGTGAGTTTTCGTCCAGGAAACTGTTGGGGCAGGGGCTAATTACCTGACTGGCGCGATCGACGTCGGCAGCCGCACGTCCGTCGCTCTAGCTGCATCGGTGACAGCCTCCACGGAAGTTCCCCCAACGTTCTGAAAAATAAACGTTTCAACGATTTCAAAAGTGAAAATTATTTTTAGGCGAAGGCTCTGGCGTAAATATAGTACAAACCATGTGTTTGTACTTTCTTGAAAAGAATAAAAACGTACAATGAACAAACACCTTCTCTTTGTAATATGAGCGCCGTAATATTTACAATTAAGGTTCATCCAACTTTCAGTCATTTTCTCTAAAAGTGCAACGCAGTTTTGTATTGAGACAACTGTTTCGAGGAGACGAGAAAATTTCCCTTAATGGCTTTATTTCATATTATATTGCAGTATATAAAATACTTCTCTCATAAGAACAATGGAGTAAGTCACTGGATAATTACCACTAAAAATGCGAAGAGGAAGCTCAACAAGAAGCAGAATGCCTGGCCGGCCATCGTACTGCAGCTCTATAAATCTGAAAAATTCACATATCACCTATACTTATGGGTCCAATTGCATGGGGAGATGGTATTCTTACATTGTAACAGTTGCTAACTATGTAAAAGAAATGTGAAATTAATAATTAGTAAAGAAGCTCATTTTCCTTTTTAATCATAAAACACGTTCAAAAAGTCTCGTACAATGAAACAATTCGAAATAAAAAAATACAATCGATTCATAAACAAGAATTTATAGAACTTGGACACTCATATTCCTGGTTTTTGTGTTTTTGAAACTTGTTTATTCGTTTTCTGATATGCATTCAAACAATGCTTAAGTGATCCAGTAATTTTCAAAATTTCTCACGTACCAGATAAAAAGTCCACGTAGGGTACTGTTATCTGGATAAAGCTGATGTCTAAGGATACAGTTATCGTTTCGCTTAAATTAATGTGCCGCAGCAAATTACTGGTAAAAGGCATTATTATTATTATTATCTATATATTAATACGCTTGTAACTATCTGTGTC